>CAUYTI010149486.1:0-15360 GCA_963575145.1 Galago senegalensis | reverse complement strand
CTGTGGTCCCAGCTACTTGGGAGGCTGAGGCAAGAGACTCGCTTGAGCCCAGGAGTTGGAGGTTGCTGTGAGCTGTGATGCCACGGCACTCTACCCAGGGGGACAGCTTGAGGCTCTGTCTCAAAAAAAAAAAAAAAAAGTCTAAAAGAAGACGAGAAAGGAATATAAATCAGCTGACACAAATAGAAAGTAAATAGTAAAAAGAATTAAACCCAAATACATCAGTAATTATATCAAATAAACTAAGTACTCCAATCAAAAACTGGATTTAAAAAAAAAAAACAACAACCCATGCCGTGCTGTTCACTGGAGACATAGCGAAAGGATAAAAATACCAAAAGTTTGAACTTAAAAGACTGGGAGAAGGATAACTTCACTGACGAATGACAAGCTGCTTGTCAACATGGTTGTATGAATTTCATCTCCTGGTATAGGAGTTTTTGTTCCTCTACATTCTGTTCAACACTTGCACTGTCAGATTTTTTTAAATTTCCACTTTGATGAATGTATAGTAATACCTTCTTGTGGTTTCAATTTGCATTTCCCTGATTACTAATGTAGTTGAACACATGCTCATGTTTTTCTGACCATTTGGGTTTCCTCTTTTGCCTGTTTAAATTTTCTGCCATTTGATTTATTTGCCTTTTTCCCCATTGATGTGTAGTTTGTTAAACATTCTGGACACTCGTCTTTTGTACCCGGATGCCTTGTATTTACATTTTTTGAGTGTTTTTTTTTTTTTTTCACTGCCTTATCTTCTGTAAGAGAATCGCATCCTGGTCACCGATCTCAAGTATACACGACAGACATGAGCTTGTCTCCAAGCTGGTGTCGTAACGGAAACTTCATTAGACCACACCACTCTTCTGGACAACGGGGTGTAGCAAGGTCTGATAATTCAGACCATGAACTCAACTTAGAAAAAGTGCTGCAGACCTCACTGCTGCGTGTCACCGCCACCACCTTCGAAGTACTCCTCTTGGGAAGCTAGGCACTGACACCAGCACCCTGAGCTGTCATCGTATGAAGTCTGAACAATGAAGTTCACAAACTTGCCACTGTGTGCTTACACTGGCAGCCTTGTACAAATAACTTGGTAAGGTTTCACAACCTTGGTATGTCAGAGTGTCACGGCTGTGTTTGTGTTGATGTGTGTGGGGGTTCTGCTGAGCAGTGTTTGTTATTGTTGTTGTGTGTTACTACCTGTGTGTGCCATACAATGACAGCTGTGATGGCCATTCCAGAAAAAGAGTTGCAAAATTACTTTGCAGGGTGGACTGGGCGCTGGCGTCAGTGCATCGGGTCCCCGGGGGGTTACACTGAAGGTAATGATAGTGATATTCAGTGATGAGGTGGGAAGCACGAGTTAGGATAAGACCAGTAAATTCTATGGACTTGAGCACATTGCCTTATTTCTTTTGCTGTAAAGTGAGATCTTTAGGTAGAAGCACTGTTGTGTAAGATACCAGGAAAGTAAATAAGGCATTCTGTAATTACATCAACGGTGGTTCTGGTAGGAAAACCAACTGTATACACACGCACACACGAACACAGTAGGGCTAAATTATTTTCTTTTCTATAATGAAAAGTATCCAACACAATTCACTTCACCTTGTTTCCAAATGGAACCTGTGACCCTGGGGTCAGATGTGGCCTTCTGAATCCTTGAGTGTAGCCTTTGACTGAATCCAAATTTTACAGAACAAATCCTCCTTTTAGTAAAGGATTTGTATTTGGTTGAGCGGCTGCACTTGGGGATCTGGAGGGCCACATGTGGCCGTGAGGCTGAAGGTTCCCCATCCCTGGTTGGGGCTGCTGTCTGCAAACTGGGTATTCTGTAATTACAGTAGCTACGTGATTCTTGGTAACAGGAATTTCCCCTCATCAAGTTCAACCCCTGCCTCCCTGGCTACTTTATGTATAAGTTTATGTTCACAGGCCAGGATGGGTAGGAAAAGAGCCTGGCTAACATTACCCAGATAAATAATACTGTCCACATGATTACTGAGAGTTGCCTTTATAGTAGATCTTTTTTAGAGAGCAAACAAATGAGACACCGATTTCTTCATATTCTGTCCATTTTTAAAGGTACATCCACACACATCTCTCCCTGTGACTCTTCTCATCAGGCACCTGACCATATGGTCTAACCATTAGCCACTCCCATGGTTAATGGAGATATGTAACTCAGGCTCCTTTTCTTAGCTAGTTATGGTGAAAAACCAGATTGACTCCCTGAAGTCCTCCTTTGGGAGGATTTACTGTTAGGTTTTTTGTGTAATACTCTTCATGCTAATATTGCATTGGTCCGCTCTGGCTAAGGACCATGAAGAACAGTCTGTACATCAGCCCAGTTTTTTTTTTTCCTCTATAAGGTAATCATAAAGAATTTCCTGTGAGGCCAAAAGTGTTAGCTGATAGAAAAACAGGAGTGCAAGAAGAACGGGTATCAGGAGAACGTGGGCTACCTTCTCTTCAACTTACTCCTGCCTCCTTTGAACCTGACCTCCGTATATACCACTTCTACTTGGACATAGACTATCTACCAAACCTTACGTCTTGATGAATCAAGTGATATCTACTTCACATCGGGCAGCTTTATCACAAACCAGATGCTATTACTCAAAGGAATTACCTGCAGAAGAGGGAGTAGTTTACTCTGAAATTCTACGGATCTTCCTCCCGTTGAATGGCGCACCATAAATGGATCAGAATTGCACAGTCAAATGTGGTATGTACTATCTAAAAAGCAAAGACGTCTGCCAAGGACTGTGCCGCTTTCTTAGCGGCAAGTACCAAAGGTGCAACCACTCATCCTTGACTTTGAAGGGAATATCCCCTAAATCCCCCACACTAGTATAACGTAGAAACTTCACTTCTGTGGTAGGCTTCTGGCATGTATGGTCCTAAAAAATCAGTGAAGGAACTGCCACTTCCTGTTTACCTGGTCAATCTGGCCCAATAGAAACATTATGCAATGATAAAAAAACAAACAAACAACCCCTCTCCACTAGCATTATTATCCTGACAAAGATATTGAATCCCAAAAATAAGAGCAAGAGGCTGTTAAAAAAAAAAAAATAGAACAGGGAGTGACCTGCTTACCTCATCAACCTGTTCCAATTTCCTGCTGCCCACCCCAATGGCTCTTTCTGCTGGAGGAATAACTCCTTATTGGTTATCCCACCAGCCTGTCACCATTCTAAAACTCCCCTATATAAGAATATGTTCCTCCCGCCATCTCTCTCTTTCTCTCTTGCCTCCTTCTGCCTTCCTTTTCTCTCTCTCTCTCCCATCTTCCCCTCACTCTTCTCTACTCTCTCTCTCTTCTACTCCCCACTCTCTCCTTATCTCTCTCCCCTCTCTTCTCTCCTCCTCGGTGCTGCTCCGCAGCCTCCCTCCCCCCACCAATAAAGACCTTTCATACCAAAAAAAGAAAAAGAAAGAAAAAGCAAGCACTTTGAAAAATTAAAAATAATGCCTGCCATTGGAAATGGAAAAGTCCTATACAAAGTTTGAAATGTAAAAGGGGAGGGGAAATCTTTCATAAAGTAAAACAAAAATAAAAAAGAGATTAAAAAAAGGAGTGATAAGAAAACTAGAAAGCCGAAATCTTATAACTTCCTGAGAAAGTATTCATAGAAAGCAAAGTTTAAGAGCCTTGCAGTCTTTATTCTGTACTTACTTTTAATATGCTAAGTTAGAATATATCTTTACAATGCTAGGTCTGTAAATAATTTTCTCCCAGAATTTGAATATTTTTCTCCATTATTTACTAAATTTCATGATTGTTTTTGAGAAATCTGATAGTATTATTCTTAATCCATTGTAAGGAATTAATTCTCTTTTATTTCCTCTATGGAAGAAAGCTTGTAAGGTCTTTTTGTTTACCATATTTTGAAATATCATGGTTATGTATCTTCATATAAATTTAGTTTTATTCATTTTACTAAATAATCTAGGTCCATTTCAGTTTGAAAAAAATATGTCCTTTTGTTCTGTATTTTTCTTTCTTTCTGAAACCCCCATTACTTACAGGATGCTAATGATAGTGAAATGATATTTTGCTTTGTTTCCTCAGAAAGATTATAAGAAAGTATGCTCATTTTCAGAGTTTGGGATGGAAGAAAAAAGTATATATAATCTACCTTTTTTATTTTTGCATTTAAATTATACTAGCATTTGTAGAAGGAACATACAAGCAGAAAAATTAATATATATTTATGCTTGTTGCTGAAAAAGGTTATTTGATAGAAAGAAATGTGAAACTACTCTTGACAAAGTTTCTCAACTCATATTACATTTAATATACACGTACGTAAAACCAAGCACACTAAAAATAAATTCATACCAATATCACAAAGCACACAAGGAAGCTATCCACTATGAGAGAAAGACAGCATACACAATAAGCAAGATGACTACAGCATGCCTAAGCATGCCTAAGATTTTTCATAACAGAAGAAAATTAAAGAGAATTTAAAATAAGTAAATAAGTACATAACCACAAGTAGGACCTCCATGATTGATCAACTCCCCACCTGGACCATCTCCTTCAGTTGACCTAAGTTTCATAGACTGGCATGTCCCACAGGTACTAAGGCTTAGTTCCGCACTTTTCATACAAAGCCGTTTCTCTTATATGCAAAATATGTACCAATTTTAAGAACTAAGAAGATGGGGGGGTGGGAGAAGCCTTTAACAATCACAGTAACACATTTGCAGAATTTTTTCTTCCTATCCCTGTGACTTTTGGATTTGCTGGTGTAAATGTCCTGGTTTCTAAAAGCGGATACAACAATGGCTCCGTTATTACGGAAGCTGAGACTGTCACTCACCTGAAACTGGCCACTTGGACTCTTCAAGCCTCAGAAGCAGATTTCTATTCTGCTTGGGTTGATTGATCACTCCACCAGTGAACTGCCACTATACAATGGGGTTAAGGAAAACCATGCCTAAATCCCAGGGATTCCCTGAAATACATCTTAGCAACTGTATTACCAAGTTCAGTAGAAAATTGAACCAACCCAAAAAGGCAAGACTACTAAGAACTCAGTTCAGGAATGGAAATACGAATCATTCCACCAGCTAAAAATCCTTAACCAAGCAAAGTGCTGGCTGAAGACAAGAAGGTCACAGAATGGGTAGAAGAATAAATTCTAAAATGTCAACTTAGCTCATGAATATTTAAGAATCACGAACCCTATGGGGAAGGTTGGTGGTACTTACCTTTACAACTGGACTCTGGTTTATCATGGAATGGAATTATGGAATATTTTTGAAAACGCTCTACAGAGAAACTCACAGCAACAACCTAAAGTCAAAAATCAAACGACAAACTGGAAGATTCAATATCACAGATAAAGGAGTGATCTCCCCAATATATAAAGAACTAAAGAGTAAGAAGACCAAAAAACTTAATAGAAAAGAAGACAAAAGACATGTAAAGATTGTTCACAAAAAGATATAAGGCTTTTAAATATTTTTTAAGACACTTAACATCACTCATAAGAAAAATGCAAGTTAAAACTACATTGAGATACCATTTCTCACCTCTGGGCTTAGCAAAATGATCAGAAGCTGGACACCCCCCTTTGTTGACAAGGCTGAGAGTAAATGGGCATTGTTATTGCTTGAGGGCCCTGCCTGAGGCGAATTTAACGGCACCCTATAAAATTATATATGCATTTACCCTTTGACTCAGCAACTCTAGTTGTAGGAAATTACCCTAAAGATCTCCAGCAATGGGAAAAAAACATATGACCAAGGCTATTCATTACAGCGTTCTTTATAATAGCAAACTATAGCATATGTGTTTGTATTGATAGCTATTAATATATACACATCCCAATATAAATCGAAAATAATGGGAAAATCCTCATGCTGAATTCAAATAGAAACAAACCTCACTGGACATCAAGTGGAATACATAATCATATAGAAAAGAATTCAAGTCACTTTTTTAAAGATACAGAGTCTCTGTCACCTACGCTGGAATGCAGTGGTACATTCTCAGCTCACTGCAGCCTCGGGACCCTGGGCTCAAATGATCCTCCTGCCTCAGCCTCCCAAGTAGCTGGGACTAAAGGGTCTAGGAAGCAATGACACCTTGGTAGCAGTGAGCAGATACAGTGCCCAGGTCAAGGTTTCGAAATATCATTCCTTACTAAAAGAAACCAGGGCTCCTTGGGGAAATGTCTGGTTTCATGTCTAAAGTAGACAAGTATAAACTGGGCCTGGAACATCTTACTGTGTCCTAAAGTAAAAGGGTTTTCCGAACGTGATAGAAACAAGTCAGACAAAGGACTCAACTTGAATAGTCTAATAGCCAAAGCTATGAGGACTTGATCATCAACATACTTAATGGTTAAAGATTATAACACATTTGAATTTAAAAAAAGAAAAATTAAAAGGTTTGGACTAGACCTTTGAGAGTAGATGTGATTTAGATAGATAGATAAAGAAGGGGAACTTAGTCAGTATGAACAAAACACGGGACCGATGAAGAAGAGGGCGCAGGCCAAGAGGTCGTGCTGGGGAGGCCAGTCCAGCTAGGAGGCAGGCTCACGCGGGGTGAAGTATAGTCTGGGTAGTCTCCAGCCATGAATGCCAGTCTGAACACTGGAACTGAGTGGCAATAGGGAGCCACTGTAAGCTTTTGAGCAGGGGGTTGTAAGAAATGATGAAATAGGCGCTTTGGGAAGGTTGCTGCAGCAGCTCTGATGGTGCAGAGAGAAGGGCAGGAGGATGTGAGGTCCCTGAGGACGGCCCTGCAGGGGGTGAGGAATGAGGCTCTGGGGGTCTGCAAAGGGGCTGAGAACGGGTAAGAAATAAAAATGACTTAAATAAACAAAAGGATTGAACAGAGGATGAACAAAATTTATTCCCTTGCCAGAGGGGACAGGAGAGTGCCAAACTGAACACGAAAGGCAGAGAAGTGTTTGTGAGTGTGTTTCAAATTGGTTTTGAATACACTGACTTTGCCCCAATAGCATTTTGATGTTTACAAACCTCAAAAAGTTAAGGGCGTGTCCCACTGTAAGGGCAGTGTTTCTGGTTCTTCTCAAGCAGTTTTATTTCTTACAGGCCTGAGGGGAACGGTGGGCTGTGTTGTCTTCCTGAAGCTTCCACCCACGATGGCCCATCAGGAGGATTACCCGATACTCCACAGACAGAGCCCAGAATCTTCTCCCTGTGAGATCCCAGAAGGCTACTCTGGGTGAGCAGAGGATCAATTCCCAACTGGGCCAGAAAAGCATTTTCAAGACCTAACTCAGGGGTGGGCCCCCAGTGTGAGGCTGGCTGAGTGGCCTCTGTGGTCTGTGGCTGTCTGGCCGCATCCTTGCCCGCCCAGCTGTCTTGCCTGGCTGGAGGAAGCAGGTCCAGAGCGGCCATTGTGAGCAGGCTTCCCAGGCAGCCTTCATCCCCCGCACTCTTGGCATTCACGTGGCATGGCTATAAATTATGCCCAGCGTGTTCATTTTCAGTTTAAATGTGTTCTCATCCCAGAAGAGCAACTAATAACGTCAAGTTACTGATGTGAAAAAAGCCTGCCGCTACAATGACTATGGATTAATGAAATAGCAGTCGTGGAGGCCGGGGTACCAATAAATCGTCAGCCACTGCTGACATGGATTTTAAATTATGGTCTCCATCCCTTTTTCCCTTTCTCCAAAATTATTTTGCTGTAAAGTTGTTTGGTAAATGTTTGTCTTTGCTTAAATGTTTGCTTTTTATTAAAAGTTGATGCAGGCAGGGCCAGTTGCTCTTAGAAAACTGGAAGCTGGCTGAGAGGGATTTAAAAGCCTCTCATGCTTTCTCTAGGAGGCGTGAAGGCAAATCTCTTAATCCAGGATCATCACTGACTGATAAATTTCATTCAGAAAATTGGCAAACACGGGCTTCTATCAGTGAATTCTGCTAGTTTAGCCTCAAAGTTATTACCTCTACCTTCTGTTTTAGCTTGTTTTTTTCCTTGAAGAATTTTAAATGAGGCACCAGTGCAATGCCCACTGGTGTTTTTGAAAGGCAGAAGTCTGTTTTTCACTTGAAGGATCCCAGGGAATCCACCGACGCACCACAGCCGTCCCTGATCCCCAAAGCAAACTGTTCCTACGCACAGTGGCCCGCCCTGCAGCAGGTTTGGCGTCTGTAGACTCAACTAATCATGGACTGGAAATATTCAAAATCAAACTGCACCTGCAGGGAACAAGTACAGACTCTTGCTGTCATTATTCCATATTCCATAAACGCATTATACCTTCAGATAGCATTTCCATTGTATTAGATATTACAAGGAATACAGAGGTGACTTAAAGTGGACAGTAGGATGTGTGCAGGTTCTATGCAAATAACGTACCCTTTTATATCAAGGCCTTTGAGCACCGACAGACTTTGGCATCCAGGTCGTCCCGGAATGAATCCTCCATGGATATGGAGAGAAGACTGTGTTTCTCTAGAACGATGGCCCATAGATTCAAAGTGACTGTATGTTTTATCACACCAAAAACGGTTAAGAATTACTACGGAGAATTGCAGTGATGGCTATGATTTCTTCCCCTCCATGGGGAAAGCAGAAAGGCAGGCCAAATAATTGGGACTGATAAAAGGGAAAAAGGAAAGAAAGCAAGTCTGATTTGAGCTGGGATGTGCGCACCCTGCTTCCAGCAGGATAACAGAGCTTTGTGCTGTGTCTCATGCTCACAAGTCAAACCACAGATTGGAGAAATTACAGGAAAAAATTTCAGGGGAAAAAAAAAAAGATGGCATACACAAAGAGTTATAACATGCTTGTGAGAAAGATTTACACAAAGAGCTGTGAGACGTTTAAAAAACATTTTCTTTTTTGGCATTGAGATTTCTTATCTTTTTCTAATAACACCTAAAATGACCATTTTCTAAGATTTAGGATAAAACTTATTGTGTTGGAGATACGTTTGGAAGTAACTAATGCACACATTTATCAAAAAGAGTGAAGATAACATCTCACAATTCTGCTTCTTGCCAAAATGGACATTAACATTGTGCTTGGAAGCAAATGTGAAAATAGTGATTTTTTATCCAATTATCTCTACATACATATCAAGGAGAAAGTTGTAACTTACTGTGCCATGCCTAGAATAGAATTTTCTCTCTTGAATGCTGAGATCTTAAACAATAAAATCGCCAGTGTGTCAGCAAAGAAAACAAACTACCAGATGGCATTTTCGACCACATTTTTTAATTTATTATAATTGTGCTTCTCTGCAACTAATGATTCTTGTGGTTTACAAACCATATGTCTGCCCTTATTTACCTACATAAACACAGAATAGCATTTCCAGTAGGAGTGGTTCACACATCAAACAGAGTATACAGCCTGTGACCTCAATAAGGCGTTCAGGAAAGGTAGCCATTTTTCCCTGGAATGGGTTCCCTTAGGACGCTCTTATATTGGCATCACATTCTTCTAAGAGTAGAATCAAATCTTCAGTCAGGCTGTGCTCTCTGCCGTGTGTCACTCGAATAATATCAAAAGCCTAAAGAGAAAGGACAGAAGATAGATTAGTCCCCGAAACAGGTGGGCCCTGCCTGTTTCCCATCTTTTCCCCAGGATACCAGGCCTGGTGAACTCCACAGGCTCACGTAACTGTCCTTCCCTGAGCCAGAATATAAAGTGATTTCTGAATGTGGTGTTTGGAAAGCAGACTCACTCTCTGAGCCATGCAGGGGTTCAGGGACAACAATGATCTTCAGGGATTGTTAGGGCATGGGTTTACTGCGTAGAGGTTTAAGTAGTGTTACCACCTTCACATCCTTTTCTGTATGCTACATTCAGTTCTCATCTAGATGCACTGTGATTATTATACACGTGTTCTTGTATTCTTTTTGTATCATATGACATTCCAGCACCAGCATTTCCACAATCCTCTCCTCCGTTCCCCATATTCAGTCCATTGCTAAATCTTACCAATTTTGTCTTCAAAGTATTTCTGAAATCTACGGGGGCTTGTAATTACTTCAGTAATAGTACAGTGGAAGTAAAGCTGTTTACTTCCAAGGCTGGATCAAAAAAGCCTCTGTCTTCCTCACTAGTATTTTTGTTCCTGGCACCTCAAGCCGCCATGCTGTAAGGAAGCCCGAGTCACATGGAGAAAGGCCATGCATAGGGGCTGTGGTTGAAACACTGAGCTGAGTCCATCTTTCAAGTCATCCAGCCAAGGCACTAGACAAGTACATAAAGAAGCCGCCAGAGGATTCCAACCCCCAGCCGGAGACAGCAGTGTTTATCTTTGCAGATGAAACGCCACTGTGGAAACGTAGAAAAGAGGAACAGTTATCCCTATTGTGCTGTTTAAATTCTTGACCCACAGAATCTGTGAGCATAATTTTCTTGTTTTCCTCCACTGAGTTTCGGGATGGTTTGCTATGGAGCCATGAAGAATTGGAATACCCTCACAAATATCTGAGCAATAAATAAACTAGAGATGAGCAGTATCACATCTTGCTTTGCCCAAACGGGAGGTGGGATGACCTGAGGGGAGGGGTGTCCATTGTATGTGATGTACCCAGGAGACACGTAAAAATGGGACTCTGGTGGCTATTAAGCACCTAGCAAAGGATCTGGCAGTAGCACCCAGCTCTCAGCCTCGGATGCATAGAGCTTCGAAGGAGACACCAGCACCCAGAACCTAGGCAGGCTCCTGCGAGTGACGGTGAGGATCCAGGAGGCTCTGATGTGCCCTTGGGGTCCAAAACACCTGATAGGGTGAGCTCTCAAATAACAGCAACCATTCACTATTTAACGTCAGTTCACAGCGAGCATAGCTGCCCTTCTAATGGCTGTATACAATGCATTCTATCTTGTTTACGGACCACTGTTTACTAAACTACTCCTGGAAATTTACATCATATCCAGTTGTTTATTCGGATGTGATGCAGATCTGCCAGCATAAGACTTTGCCGGATATCTGCTTAAGACAATTTTCTAGGGGTGGAATTCTTGGGTATGAACACCTTTAAAGCCACAGAGACGGGAGAGCTGGAAAGGACTCAGGTGGTCAACGGTGTAGCCCTTCCTTCTCACCACAGCCTCGCAGTCAGGCTTTGTCTCCACTGAGGAGAAAAGCTGAAGCCTGGAGAAACAGCATTCAGGCTGACAGTGCTTCAGCCCGTGCTCCTGCCTTCTTTTTTGCTTCTTAAAAAATGTCCCCTTTAGGTTGGACGGAAAATAGGTAGGCAGAGTGAGTCTCGATTTAGCTGCTGGGAGACAAAGGGAGAGACAGGCACAGCGCCTCGGATCCTGGCCTCCCGGCTGGAGAAATCTCTGCTCTGGGAGTCCGGCTGTGACTCTGCACTGGCAGTCAGGCCCCTCAGCCCAGGGAGTAGCTGGGGCTAACCTACTGAACAATGGGGAAGGGACGCATTTCTCACTAAGTCGTGAGCCTGGACAGCAAATGCCAGCAGATCCCCAGGCGGAGGGTTGTCTGGGACTGGAGGGGAGGGTTGGGAGCAGCCCCCACTTTGCAGGCAGCGGAGCTTTCTGACATTTCTCTGCACAGAAGATTAAAAACAAATGTTTGATGCCATTCGGGGAGCACGTGCCTCATGATTTATTCTCTTTTCTCCGAACTGCCCTGTGTCTTCTGCTGTTCTGGACATCTTGAGGTCTGAGGCAGAGACCTGTGTGACACACGGCTGTGCAGAGAGGAGGTTTCCTGGATCACAGAGAGCCTTCATGGGAAACTCTGACTTGAAAGGGCTTTCAGATGTTCCTCTTCCCTTTAACTCCACAGACGGCCAGATGTGCTTGTGATCTCGCAAAGGAAGATGAATGGCCCAGAAGGCTGCCTGGAAAGCTCTCGGCAGAGGGACTCCCATCGCCCGCCCTCGCAGGCGCCCTCTGCTGGGTGACGGCCCAGCCCAGATCAGAATTCCCAGACCAGCTTCATTTTTGTCCTCTCGGTTACATTTCTTTGGTTCCTCACCAAAATGATCTGTGCTTCTCTGTGATTTGACTCAGAGGATAATGGCAAAGCTGTCTTCTTATCACCCTGGCAACCTCATGTTGAGGTTCGTGTTTTCAAACATAACGTGGGCTCCGATCTTCCTTCCTCACACCTTCCTTCCGGTTCTGGTTGTAAGTTTCACTTTCTCCCCTTTGCGACTTTAAGAACCAGGTGTATTCCTCCAAGGCCGAGAGTGTCCTGTCCACTGAAGGGGCAAACGTTCCATCCTGTGGCAGGGCTAGTGCCCATGTGTCAGCAGAAGGCTTCCAGCCTCACAGCCAGCCTGGAATCACAGTGACAGCAGCAAGAGGGAGCTGCCTGGCCTTCCCCAGGCCTCATGTCCACACCTCCCAGCTGCTTCCTGAGGAAGGGCCACAAGGATCATCCTGGTCCACTCTCATGGCATGGAAGGAACTACTTCCCAAGGCTGCCTGGCCTAAGAGGTAGACCAAGGGTGATCACTCAGCTCTCAGGACTCAACCCAGTGTCCATTCCATGACCGCAGTATGTGGCCTCCCCTGTGAACAGTCTGTGGTCACCTAGGAGAGAAACCAGAAGGTCTCTGGGACATGGCTTCTGAGATATCCTGAAGGACCACAGGAGTCTTCCTGGTCCAGATGCTGCTGGTCACGTGCTGTATTCTCTCATTTGGTGGTGAATATAGCATCCAATATGCTCCCAACCCCTGGGCTCGAGATACTAAGATTAGAGGATCTGGTCCACTAGGATGGCTAGAAGCAGAGAAGAAATGGGTACAGGTTGGGACAGAGGACTAATCCGAAGAAACTGGGGGAAAAAAAAAATAACCCACATCATTTGTCCATCAGGTAAAACTAAACATAGGTCTGATTAGCATGTAAACATTTAAATTTTCTTTGAGTGATGGGTGGATGTGGGAGAGGAAAGGGGAAAAAGAAGAAAAAAGTGTAAGCAGGATTCATAATGTGCAAAATACGTCAGTGACTCTTGTGTGTGTAGGAGGATATATGAATGAATAAAGAGACACGCTGGGCAGGCAGGACACTGCAGCCCAGACCTAGTGACAGAGGGCATCTGGTCCTCTTCTTGGACACCACCTAGCCTACTGGAAAGCTGGGCCAGGGAGGTAGGAAGAGAGTCCTGGGTGGCCCTAGGCACAGCCATTTAGCCCAGTGGAAGGTGAGGAGGGCATCCTTCCCCCACTCCCCCAAATAAAGTCACAATAAATCTCTGACAAAGCAGAAAAATTGTTTCCAGTACCTCTGTGTCTCCCTTCTCCCATCCCCTCCCGACTGCCGCATATGCACACGTCAGAGAGGACAATTTTGGTTTAATTTCCTGCAGCAGCATATAAAGCAGATTAAGGAAATATAAAATTGGAGCTGGCTTGTGTTGGGAAATGCTTATCTCTTTCCATTAAATTTTATTTTTTTAATAGCAGCATTTAAAAAGAGCCTGCACATAATCCTTCACAGAGGACTCATTTGAAGCCTCCAAGGGGAGTACTTGCTGTACCCATGTGCAGACTGTAAATGTCACAAGAGAAATGGCAGCAGAGATTGTCTGCCACACGACAGACACATGGTTTACTAAGGGATAAAGAACGGGTCCCCAGGACTGATTTGAATCTTCTACCTTTTTTAAAAGTAATTTTAGAATTGTGGCCACATATGAAATGAAAGGAATTAAATCAAGTTATTTTAAAGTTGGAAACAATATAGCTTTCATATTAATTTTTAATAGAAATATATTACGCTTATCAAGGATCTCATATAGTTTCTACCATAAGCCTGAGGAATCCAGTAAATGACTTCCCCGAGCGTGATTTAAATATGTATATAAAATCAGAAATGCCTGCATGATGAGAACCTCTGGAATGAGGCCACAACAGGGAAAAATGGAAGCAGGTTTTTTTATTCTGCCCATCTCAGAAAGAAAGAGTGCTGGAGGGAGAGTGGGAGGGTAGGGGCCTTTAAAGTGGAAAATGTAAGAAGAAAGAACCGCAACGCATTAGGCAGCTCCAGAGCCATAAGAAGCCCTTTTCGAGAAGCATCAGAAAATCCCAAAGACTTTGATCACCCTAAGCAGGAACTTAGCAGTGCCCTGTGGACCCAACTCCATTCCACACCTTGAATACCTCTCCAAGGGCAGTGTGTGCTAAAGGAATGTGCCCTCCTGGGAGGCAGATGTTCCCTAGAGAGAACATCTATCCAGGCATTCATTCAAACAGCAGGAATGAGAAAGACTTGGCCCTTGCCCTGGGAGGAATTCTGGCACAGCCAGAGAGACGGACATAAACACTGGATCATTACAGCAGAACTGTGTCTGTTAAACACAGATGCAAAATAGTAAGATACCCAGAGGAGAGAGTGACCAGGGCAGCCCCGGGGAAGCTCAGGAGGGTTACAGATGCGGTGAGCTCAGGTCTGTGCCCTCAGTGTGGTGACTGTTCCTGAAAAAGGGTTGTTACGTCTCTATGTTTCATCAATGAGTCAATCCACTGACTACTGAGCACCTGAGAGAGACCCTGAAGAGGCCACATCTCCCCCACAAGAGTCAGTTTCTTCAATTGAACGAGGAGGAAACTGGACAAAATAAATTATGAGGACCCTAGGTGTCGCACAATGTGCCGGGCTAGACACAGAGCTCGGAGGTATGGATCTGTTCCATATTTGGAACAGGTTTGTTCCAAATATTGTTAATTCCATTGTCAGAGAATTTACTTCGTATGACTTGAATCATTTTATATTTCTTGAGATTTGTTTTATGACTCCAAATATGGTCTGTCTTAGCATTTCTGTGATTACTTTTTAAAAAAAAATGTGCATTCTGCTCTTATTGGGTGGGGTGTTTTCTGCATGTCAATTAGATCATGTTGGTGGATGCTAATTATGTCACTGCTCTGTATCCTTGTGGATTTTCTGTCCAGTTGCTCTATCACCTCTTGACAGAGGGGCTGTGATGTCCCAGCTATACTCGTGGGTTTGTTTACTTTTCCTCCCAGTTCTATCCACTTTTGTTTCCCATGTTTTGCAAATGTGTTGTCTGTTGTACGCATATTTAGTATTACTGTGTCATTTTGGTAGACTGACCTTTTTTTCATTATATAATGTTCCTCTAGAATTTTCTTTGCCCAAAATCTTTCTCTGATATTATTACAGCCTATTCTTTCGATTGTGTTTTGATACATCTTTTTTCATCCTTTTACTTTCTTTTTTTTTTTTTTTTTTGAGACAGAGTCTCAAGCTATCCTCCTGGGTAGAGTGCCATGGCACCACAGCTCACAGCAACCTCCAACTCCTGGGCTCAAGCGAGTCTCCTGCCTCCGCCTCCCAAGTAGCTGGGACCACAGGCGCCCGCCATGACGCCTGGCTATTTTTTGGTTGCAGCCGTC
>CAUYTI010149485.1:0-16393 GCA_963575145.1 Galago senegalensis | reverse complement strand
TTAAAAGCATAAAGCTGAAAGGCGTAAGTAAACCGAACCAAACAGAGGGACGTCCATTGGATTGGAATTTGCATTCCCTACGCTAACTTGTCATTTACATTAAATTCTTCAAAGGGTCCTAGTGTCAAAGGCCCACAATTTCTGCCATTAAGGGTATTTGACTCTTCATGAGATAACATTCCTTTTCTGAGGAAACCGGAGTCCTGTATACTTCAGAAAGACTCCGTCATACTTTTTTAAAATGACATGTGATATGTGATTTGTCTTTCCAAATAAAAATTAAGAGGATGGGATTATTATTACCCCATTCTGCTCAACAACTAGTGCTTTCTGACTGCCTGACTAGTCGGAAAGGGAAACAAAAGCAGCAACAGCTCCATCACCCTCAAGAATGAAAAGTCCGGCCACCCCCACTTCTTAATTCTAATTGGCCGCTAACAGAAGTGTAAGGCTTCAGTGCAGGGACGCCTCCATTTCTGCCTCAGTTGTTACCAAATAATCTGTCAGTGTTTCGTGCAGTATCTACTTTCAGTGAACTTCTCTCCCCTCCCCACGCAGGATGTGAGATTCC
Organism: Galago senegalensis; assembly: GCA_963575145.1. NCBI lineage: Eukaryota > Metazoa > Chordata > Mammalia > Primates > Galagidae > Galago > Galago senegalensis. The sequence continues at coordinate 15,822 of CAUYTI010149485.1, read as the reverse complement.
AGTATTCCCCTCAGTGGGTTCTCCCAGGAGTCCTGGACACCATGAAATAAATCTCTGAAGCTTGCTAGCCTCCCAAGCACGGTATAAACTCCCTGAAAACCTTAACCCATGGAGTAAACAGCTTTCTGTGGCTTCCTGATTTTACTGTCACAGTATTCAAATTATTTCCTTTGCCAAAATAAATAACCCTAACACAATCACAAATGCCGGAATTTTCATGGACACATTGAAAGTATCTCATGTTTTATAAATGCTTCATTTCTATATTCAGCTCAATTTCTCTGCTGCTAATTATCCCCAGAATATTTCTGAATTTGTTTTTTAATTCACTCTTTGGAGCAGTGGACTGTAACTACATTCTGATTGCTTTGAATATTCTGCCTTTATATCTCTGATTGTGTGTATCCAATTTTTTTTTAACATTGGTGATTGTGGGTTTTTTATAAACAGTTCATCAGAAGAAGGAGATTTTAAAAATCTGGACCCTATATCTATGTAGATAATTTGGAATACAATTGTTTTTCATAAGAAAGCTTTATAGGTTTTTTGGACTCTTTCTGCCTCCTACTTCACATTAAGAAAATTGAGTTCAGGGAAATTTGTGTTGTTTTTCACTTGCTTTTAGCGTTATCTGAGTAAATGGTGCTTGGGATCCCAAATGCCCTCCAGAGAGAAGGACTTTACTGAAAGATTTTGTTTTTCATCTATTGGCAGATCTTCTGCCTCCCCTGGATTTAATTTATTTAACAAACATGTATTGAGAGTTGCCAGTTTTTGAAGGCATTGTTTCAGCCTGTGGAACTATGAACAAATTAAACAACATCTTAGTCCTTGTGGAGCTCACATTCCAGAGGGGGAGATAGACCATAAACAAGTAAATCTAACATGCTACACAGTACCAGTAATAATAAATGCTGGCGGGGTGGGGGGGATATGGTACAGCGCTAGAGAGTGGCTATGGAAGGACTATTTTAGATGGCGTGGTTAGGAAAGGCTTCCTGAGGATGGTGGCATTTCAGAGAGAGACCAGTTTGTCCTCCAGTTGATATCCAGCTGCTTCTGGAATGACTCACTCAGTTCTACCTACAGCTTTTATTCACTAGCAGATATTCTTGAGCCATGCTAGTGGCCCCTATGCTTTGTAGTTTCAACAGAATGGTAAACATAAGCCTTATATATTTATAGGGGTCTATTAGACTGCCCAATAAAGGACTTTCTATTAGCAAGACCCTACCTGGTTTGCAGCACTACAGGTAAATTGAAAGAGTGACATTTGGTTCCATGATAATGGTCAGTAGACAATGATTATAATAATGACATACAACAAATGTCACTCAAGATAAATTGCTTGAACCTATACAAACACAATTTGTTTTTGTTTTATTTTAATATGACCTAAAATTCCATCTATTTCCTTATTGTTATTGTTCCTGGAGTTTCCTCGGGGTTATAACGGACCGTAGTAGACCATGCTCATTAACAGCCTGTAATACATATGGTAGAAAACTTTGTTTCACCCACTTTAGTACAGCCTGATTTCTTTTTAATGAATACATCTTTCTCTACTTTTGAAAGTAGCATTTAAATTGCAAGCGTTCTGTTTGAGTTAATGACAGCTCTGGCTGTAATGAATAAACTTCAAGATGCAGTCTAGAGGTCAACTGTACTCTCACAAGTTTCCTCTGAAGAATGCAGTGAAGTCTCCCAGAAAAGTATCTCAAGAAAAGTATCCAATGTACTCAGCCCTACTATGAAACCAATTTATAGCTTTCTTATGAAAGCTATAACCCAATTAGAGCCCAAGAAGAAGGGGAAAGGGGAGAGGGAGGGGAGGGGAGGGAGAAGATGGGTGGAGGGAGAGTAATTGGTGGGACCACACCTACGGTGCATCTTACAAGGGTACATGTGAAATTTGCTAAGTGTAGAATATAAATGTCTTAACATAATAACTATGAAAATGCAGTGAAGGCTATGTTAACTAGTTTGATGAAAATATTTCAGATTGTACATCAAACCAGCACATTGTACTCCATGATTGCATTAATGTACACAGCTATGATTTAATAAAAAAAGTGGGGGGGAATGCAGTGAAGTCATCGGGTAAATCCTAGTTGGAAGATAAAAGATAAACATACTATAAACAGGGTGACAACACTTTTATCTTTACCTTTCATCCCCCTTCATGATGGTTGCATTCAAGATAGATTTACTTAATTATTTTCTGAGCAGGACTATTGATTCCTCATCTTGACTTTTTGCTTTACCTTATCCCATGACTATTCATAATATTTAAATAACTTCAACTAATCAATACAAGATTTTTCCCTTTTAATTGTGGTGATGATATTGAAGAACTAAGCAATCTCTTTTATAGAAACAGTAAACTACGTCTAAATTTGTGCATTCATTTCCTTGTTATTTCATAAAAGAATGCATGGATGATGCTAACTAATCATTAAAGTTAATTTTACTATTTCTTTTGCTAATAAACATCCTTTTTATTCACTAGAATTAGCTCAGCACTATTACTCCAAGGAGTATAAGACCCCCAGTTATTTTTACCATGAAAATTTGGTTTACTTATCAGAGAAATAATCCTTAAAAGAATATTTTTTCTAATATAAGCCTTTGAGCAAAAGATATCATATTTTATAATTTTTTAATGATAATTTAATAGTTCCTGGGCTGAGAACTTCAGTGAGCATTACTACATAGTCTATCAAGAAAAATGGAGCTGGAAAATCTCGTATTGTCAGGTTATCGTTTCTAAGCTGAATGGAACTTTCACCATGAATAGTTATACAATGTCTTTGTTTTGTGAATGGAATGTCTTTGAACACTTTTAATTGTGCCAGAAACTATCCTTTTTAAAAGTTTGTTAAGGATAAATGAATTGAACTCTGCTTGAACAGAAGAATAAAGCATTAGATGACTTTTCACCAGGAATTTATCTTTGAATCCATGAAATAAGACTAAAAACAAAGAAAGGAACACATTATGGATGGCTGCCAATTCAATTTAAAAAAAAACAAAAAGAGTTAAAGGCACAACTCAGAGCTAGACCAACCACCTAGAATTGAAATAAAAGTCATCAAGGAGTCATAGAATAATAGAATCTTGACAATTCTGAGTTTAAAAAGATACCTTAACATCTATAAAATAACTAACTCCCTGACACTTTTACAAAATGCCAGCTAAGTGGTGTCCTTCCAGCCCATGATTAAACATATACAAGAAACATCTCAGGGCTGGGAGCAGTGGCTCACGCCTATAATCTTAGCACTCTGAGAGGCTGAGATGGGTGGACTCCTTGACTTTACAAATTCGAGACTGGCCTGAGCAAAAGTGAGACCATATATCTACTAAAAAGAAAAACTGAGACATAAGGACTGCTGGAGCCTGAGTTGGAGGTTGCTGTGAGCTATGACACCACCGCACTCTACCCAGGGCAACAGCTTGAGACTCTGTCTCAAAAAAAAAAAAAAAACCAAGAAGCATCTCAGTACCACATTTCAATCTTTTATATTTCTATTAATAAGTTCTTTTAATAAACTCAAACAGGCTGATATTCCTCCTAGCTTTACCCTTGGGAGGTCAAATGGAACCAATCTCATAAGACAGGAGACAGAAACCAGCCCACTCTTTGAAGATGGCAAAGAGCATTGTGGAGCCCAATGGGGCCATCATTTCCCCTTCGTTCTACAATATAGAAACCATTTCTATTAAGGTGGCTTGGGATAACATTAATCTTTATGGACAAACATCACACAGTTGACACAAAGTGTATCAAGAACAACTGTAACTTTAAAGTCAGCTTTAACAATGCTGTTTCCAAGTCACGTATCTCTATTAAAATGATTTAGATTTAGAATTTACTTCTCTTTCATTTTCAGTTTTTAGTTTATCCTCTGGGTTTCAGAAAATCACATCACATATACAAATGTGTTAAGCATATCTGTATAATTTTGTCCAAATTATTAACACACATATTAAAAATAAGATGCACGGAGACCTGGGCATTTGGCATACCCTTAGAAATGTCCAGATTTATGTAAACTCTTCAATCTGTGTTATTTGGTACAGGCATTTAACCAGTTTGTATTCCAACTAATTATAGTCACATTTAGCTATTTTTCCACTTTGGCAAGAAATGTGTTATTGAGATGCTTTTCATATGCCAGTTGATATCCAGATGTCCTGTCTGCTACACATGCCTGTATCTTTGAAATTAATCATAGAAAGAAATAGGATTATTCACTTTTTATTTCCTTTCCCGTCTCTTTCTACAATTCAGTAAATCACTAAATACAGCTAATTTTCTTCTAAACTTAGACTTTTTTCCGTCTGGCACCATTGTCCAAGCATATTTCACCTCAACTTACTGCCTCTTTCCAGAGATGGATGGATCTACACTTGATGAGATCTGAAGCTTATACTTTTTGAGGAGTTCTGTTAGACAAAAAATGATTTGAGATTACAAAAATAGAATCATGTGTATTGAAAGTGGACCATGCAAGGAAGGAGTCTGAGGCTCAGCCTCATGGTAAATCTGCTACTGTGCTCGAGACACATCTAGAGACATCATTTTGCCACAGGTTCTCTGAGAATATCACTTAAATCAATACCCCAGCCAAGTTACAAACCACCACATGTCACCAATTTAACAACCACTTGCAAGTGGTCAATTTCAAATCCATAAACGTCATGAGTCTGCTCAACATGATCTGCCTTCTTACAGTTGAGTGCTAAATGGAAGCTTGACCTTTTTTTTTTAATAAGCAACACACATATTCTTTTAATCAAAACCTAGACAATACTCTAATTAAGATGATGAAAATCCAATGGCAGTGCACCAAATGTAAATATCAAGCTTTTATTTAAATTTCTAGAAGAATGACTGCTTGTATGCATTAGAATTAAAATAGTCATTTGCTTTGAATATGTCACAGCGTGGCTAGGACTGTGTACCAGCAATGTTTGCTAGGTTATTTGCCTTAGGAAACAGCTCCAAAATCTCAGCAGCCTTTAACAACAAGATGCGGTTCTTGGGTTGAGTCACTGGGGGATAGCTGCAGCTTTTCTTTATCAATCTTATCATTCCTGGACTTAGGTCAAAAAGGAGCAATCTCTATTCGGACATGCCATTGTCATTTCAACAGGAGGGAGAAATGACTGAGCTCACAGTAGCTCTTATGCTTCAGCTTGGACAAAGTGACGGTCACTTCTACTTGCATTTCATGGTTCAGCCAGATGTCACTTTGTTGTAAGACCAAGTGCTGTTCTGCACTGCACATGTGTAATCCTACAAGTTAGGCATCAAATATTTAGACAGAAGAGTACAATCTACTAGAAACTAAACTTGTTGTTTAGCTCTAAATAGTCCAGACAGTATGCCCAGAAATGTCAGTGATTGATAGAAAACTTCAGAATAAAGAACTAGTTAACTCTTTTAAAAAACACAAATTTTATTATCTCTATTTCATGCTTAAGACATGATATTATGGGATACACATAGTAGTAAAATAGTTACTAGAGTGAAGCAGATAAACGTACCCGTCATCTCACATAGTTAATTTTTCTATAGAAAGAGCCACTAAAATCTACTTCTTTGACAAAAATCCCTATTATAATAAAATTTTATTAACTGTAGTTCTCATGTTGAACATTAGATCTCTGAATTCGTTCATCCCTTGTATTTTCTGTTTTATATCCTTTCACCTGCAGTCCCTGATTTCCTTTCCCGGCACTTCCAATCAGTTTCATTCTCTATCTCTGTGTATTTGAGCTCTTTTTAAAAATATCTACACATATATATGTATACATGGACTCCACATGCAAATGAGGTCTGTATACATGGACTCCACATGCAAATGAGGTCATATAATTTTTTTCTATGTCTTGCTGATTTTAATTAGCACAATGTTCTATGGGTTCAGTCGTGTTGTGGCAAATAGCAGAATCTCCTTTGCTAGGGTGAAATATTCCATTTTACACATACACTCACACACACACACCACATTTTTTTTACCCATTGGCCCCTCTGATGTCCACCATATCTTGACTTTAAGATTGATAAGCTTGGCTGTAATGAATGCCATGAACATGGGAATGCAGACTCTTTACAGGTGGCGGCTTTATCTCCTTTGGATATACACCCAGAAGAGGGATTGCTGTGTCACGTGGCAGTTCTATTTTTAATTTCTTTAGGATCCTCCATACTGTATTTGATAATGGCCATACCAATCTCCTTCTCCATCAAGGAGTCTAGGATCCTGTTTTCTCCACACCCATGCCAATATTTATCCCCTGTCTTTTTGATAATAGCCATCCTTGCTGGTGGGAGGTAGTATTTCACAGCAACTTTAAGTATTAAAAAAAAAAACCCAAAAAAGACAAGCCCAAGTGGTGAATAAACTGAACTGGAAAAGGGCACTACAAGAGCCCTAGTCAGACCGTGCCTGAAAATAGAAATTATTGGCCACATTCTTTGTTTTCCTACCTTTCATGCAGAATAGAAAACATCCCATAACCCTTTAAAAATATAAGGATTCATTTTTTTTTTCCACGGAGGTTAAGTAATTTCCCCCAATGTGTAATTTCCCTGTATTCCCTCAGGGAAAAACATTGCTCAAAATCTAAATTTATTTTCAGTTTTTATTAGGGCCATGACATTGTACTTACTCTGGGAATAATACATGAAAACTTAATTTCTGACCTTTGGTAAAACAAATTTAAATTGCTTTAAACTTCTTTTTTACTTTGATAGATTGTGTACCCTCTACTATTAAATAAGTAGGGCCAAGGGCACTTGGTAATAAAATTAACCTTGATCTCCTTTCTAAATTTAATAGAATTACCTTATATCCTACTTTATAATTAATGCTTAGAATAACACATTTTACTCCTCTGGCATAGTTTTCTACTAACTTATGTTTTACCCAGTCATGCATCACATACTAACAGTGTTAGGCAAGTTCATCACTGTGCAAACATCATGCCTTGTACTTGCTTATGCAAACCGAGATGGGGTAGCCTACTACATTCCCGCCCTATGTGAGTAGCCTGCTGCTCTCAGGCTACACACTTGTAGAGCATGTTACTGTGCTGAATACTGTAAGATACAGTAACACAAGGGCAAATATATATACATGCACACATACATAAATATATAAACACATAGAAGTGGTACAGTACAAATACAGTATAAAAGATAACAAATGATCCCCTCACACAGGGCACTTCGTATTAATAAAGCGTGTAGGACTGGAAGTGGCAGTGGGTAAGTTATTCTGTGGGTACGGAGTGAATGTGAAGATCTAGGGCATTACCGCGCACAGCTGCAGACTTCCTAAAGACTGTGCATGGAGGCTACACAAACTTTATAAACAATATTTTTTCTTTCTTCAATAACCAATTAACTTAGCTTGCTGTAACTTCTTTTTATACCTTATGAACTTAGTTTAAAAAAAATTGTCTCTTGTAATCACAGTTTAAAAAATACAGCATACAGTTGTACAAAATATTTTCTTTGTGTCCTCATTCTGTAAACTATTTTTTATTGTTACTTCTTAAACTTTTTTGTTAGAAACCTGAACACAAACATGACCCTAGGCCTGCACAGAGTTGGGACCGTCCATATCCCTGCCTTCCACCTCCACATTTGGCACTAGGAGAAGATCTTCAAGGGCAGTAACATGCATGGAGCTGTAATTTCCTATAATAAAAATGACTTTGGGGGGAATACTTCCTGAAGGACCTCCCTGTTTTGCAAGTTAACTTTTTAAGTTGTTTCATAGTTAACATTCTTTGTATAAGTAGAAGGAGGACACATGAAAACAATGGTAAAGAATGTGGTAAATACATGAAATCAGTTAATATAGTTGTTTATTGTCATTATCAACTATTACAGCCTGTCCATAGTTGTATCTCTATACGTTTATATGACTGGCAGTGCAATGGGTTTGTTTACACCAGCAGGTGAGTAACACAGTATTACGTTACATTACGATGTCACTATGACATTCCAATATCACTAGACAATGGGAAGCCTTCACCTCCGTGATAATCTGTCATTGACTGAAACATCATCAGGAGACTCGTGACTGGACTTAAAAAAATAAGTTTGCTTGCTGAAACTTTCTGTCCTCTAAGGAAGAAATTCTTTTTTCTTTTTCAACTTTACTGAGGTATAATGAACGAACAGGAATTAGGTATATATAAAGAGTACAACTGGATGTTTTGATATATGTATTAATATATATGTCTACACTGTGAAATGATTACCAAAAGCAAGCTAATTTCCCATCTATCCCAGCACAAAGTTACCATTTTCTATCTTGCATGTGCGTGTGTGTGTGTGTGTGTGTGTGTGTGTGTGTGTATGTGGGGGAGGTGAGGAATTGTCAGAACACTTAAGATCTATACTCTTAACAAATTTCAAGTAAATAAGACAGTATTGTTAACCATTGTCATCATGTTGTGTATTCAATCTTCAAAACCCCTTCATCTTTTGCAACTGAAACTTTCTTCCCTTTGACCAACAGCTCCTCATTCCTCACCCATAACCGTACCCCTGGAAAAAAACAATCCTATGCTCTGCTTCTTAATTCTAATGGCTCCTTTATAATAGGCAGCAGCTGGGCTATCCAGTGTATAACTACTTTTATACCAATTCACTCAAGGATATCTGCTGTGATGGAAGACAGTGCGGAGAATTTTGCTACTGAATTTTTTAATCTAGCAATTCCCAAGTACCAATAGCTGTGACATAAAATGGAGGAAGCTATCTGTTTACTAACTGCCACAATAAACAGGATGACTTGTAATTCCCACACCTGCTGAAGGCCAGCACGAATAGAGGGTGCCCAGATGAATTCAAGTGACAAGTCAGAGGATCTGGGGTCTGGGATTTGAGACAAGAACCATATTGACAATTGCTGATGTAATGTGAAGAACCAGAAATGAATTGATTCCTTTGAGTGCTACAATACCTTGTCATTAGCTGAATGAGTTTGAGTTATGGGACCTGTGTGTACAGTTTCCTTTTTTCTTAAATGATGCTTTTATCATCTTATTATTAATAGGGTACCTGCACCTCCAACACCTTCACACTGTCTCATTCCTTCCTCACAGCCTTCCTGGTCAATAAATATTTACCTGCAGGTAAATAATTTCTATTTCAAAGAATTCAAGAAACATTTCCAAAGTTGCACATCTAGTTAATGAAAAAATTGGAACTTGAACCTAGGTTCTCTATTTCATATCCTGATACCCTTTACCCTCAAGACAGAAGCTTAGAACTGATCTTTATAGAAAGTAATCAAACTTGCCTTGCATCCAGTTCAGCTGCCTCATTAAAATTGCTGAAGCACTGGATTGCTTATTTTAATCTCATTTTCTTTATTACATAAAAACAATCTCTATGTCTATTATACACCCATTTATTAGAAGTGTTTAAAAGTAGACAGAATTTCCCCCTGCTTACCACAGCAGGCTTGGTAACTTCCCAGAGTTATAGAAAAATGCTTCTTATACAAACCTTCAGGTTTGACTTTTCCAGAAGGATCTACCATATATCTGAACAACATCCCTGACAACTGAGATACCAAATTCAAGCACAGATCATGTACCTATTGTCACCCTGCCTTCATGCCTCTCAAAGTTACCTGAATCAGCAAAGAGAAGTCAAAGAGGATAGATTAAAAGATGCATTTTAAAAAAAGAAATAAAAGATGCATTTAGGGGAAGATGGGAGTTGCTAACATTTCAGTCTCTTACTTTCTCTAGGTTGTCCTGCTAGATGTTATGAATGACGTCGTGGGAAATGTAGAACAGGGTCTTTGCTGTGGAGAATTTACAGTCTAGATTGGGAAATGGGACATATACCTAGGAAGATAACTAAAAATGTGTATTAATTCATTCTTTCATCATGCATGTAACAAGTATTTATTGAACACCAAATCTGCACCAGATACCATGTCAAGGGTGACGGGTATACAAAGAAACAAAATAGAGATTTTAGTGCAGACATTAAGTGACATGAATAACACACATTCTGAAACAACAAAGTATAAGAATTCAGTGGTGTTTTAGTCCCTACAAATTATTAAAACAAACAAAAACTGGTGACTTATAAACAATAGAAATTCATTTCTCACAGCTCTCGAGGTTGGAAAGTCCACGATCATGGCACTGGAAGATTCAGTGTTTGGAGAGGGCCCAGGATCTTGCTATATCCTCACATGACAGAAGGGGAGATCTCCTGTCTCTTTAGCACCTTAGAAGGGCACTAATTCCATTTACAAGAACTCACCCTTATCCCCTAATCACTACCCAAAGGCTCTGCCTCCTAACACCATTGCACTGAGGATTTGTTTTCAACATAAATTTCAGGTGGATACAAACATCATAGCAAGAATAGATATTAAAAAAAATTAGATGCCACATACCTCTGACAAATGAAGGGTGATCCAGCAATCTACATGGAAGGCCAAGCACAGCCCTAAGGAGTGAAGAGAACCAAGAGAGAACGTATTTTAAATTAGATACATGTAAAGTTCTGGAAGATGGAAGTGGGCATGACATCTGGGAGAGAGTAATGCGTATTCTGTCTCTGACAAAAGAAGAAGTGGGAGAAAGACATTGGGATAAATCAACAGAGGAGTTTGCATTAGAAGTTAATACATTTAGATCTTTTGTTGCAATAGAGCATAACTACAGTAACCAAAAAGGACAGAATGAACAACACAGCAGTCTGAGCTGATCAATGTGGCTACAGTGCGCCAAATGAATTGTGATAAAGGGGCGGGGGGGAATATCAAGAACAGACAGGGCTGAGGGTACTGACTCATCAGGGGAGTCTGGAGTGAGGAAAATGTCCTGATCTGGTGGTTGGCTACACAAGCATCTATGTGTACAACTTGCCAACAAACTGAGCATTTAATATTTGCTTGCTTTACTGTTTTACTTCAGTTCAAAAAATAAAAATATACAAAAACCTGATGAAAAATAAGGAGTGCTTATGAGGGAGAGGGGTGGGAAAATGGAGAGTGATCCTCTTTCCCTCATGTCTTACGTCCAATCCATCAGTAAACCCAGGCGATTCTGCCTTACCAATGTTATCTTGCATCCAACTACTTCTTTCCGTCTCTACTTTCTTCCTAGTCCAAGCTAAGAAGCTGGAATATTCCAGTGCCTTCTGGTCTTTCTGCATCTACCCCTCCCCCATTCCAGTACTTCCTGGTGTGGGGACCCAAGTCAGTTTCCTCAGGAAAGATCATGTCACACCTGTCAAAAATCCCTCAGGGCTTCCAACATGCACTGAGCGCAACACATTCCCAATCCTGAAGCTCCACACAACCCCATTCCCCTGGACCGCTGGTGGTGGTCTGGACACCTGTCCTTTCTTTTCCCCAGATATGCCAAACTCTTTCTCAATCTAGAGCTATTGAATCAGCCATTCTTTCTCTGGCTAAAATGCTTTCCCCTTATCTTTTTTAGACTCTTTCTTATAGCATCAATCTTTATTTAAATGCCACCTCTTCAGAAAGTGGTCATATTTTGCACACTCATAACAGGAGACAGACAATATCTAATAAACACGTAGATTAATTAAATAAGAACAATGTCAACAGTGGTGCGTGCTGGGCAGAGGATGATGCGCAGCAGCATGACGTGTTCTGGTCCCTAGGGAGGCCCTTCCAAATACCTGCTGCTTTATCCCTCTGTCCCCATGTTTATCGTGTCCCTGTTGGGAACACTGTGATATCATGAAGAGAACACGGCTCTGGATTTAAGTTCCGCTTTTTCCTACTTCCCTGCTGTGTAACCATTTACATATCACTTAGCTTCTAGGAATTTTAGTGCTCCAAACTTTAAAATGGAAATCATGATAGTCTGTTCTTCATACATTTGTTGTGAGGTCTGCATGAGATATTCATGAAAAGCATTCAATTCAGTGAGTAGCACTTGTTAGCAATTGTTATTAACTGAGTGAACCAGAGTTTAACAAATGGATTCTGATATTATGCGAAGCATCGATAGGCAAATGTGAGGTATTCCCATTTTTAGGGTCCCAAGGACCTTCAACTCACATAGGTAAAAAATGGAGAATTTTGTCCATAGCAAAGGCACCAGGTATCCCAAGACATACTGTATCCCATGACCAGCCTCATTGTTATATCTCAAAGATGTTAGATACAGCCTCTCAGAGAACAGACAGAACACTATCTCTCCAAAATTACACTAGGGATAGCTTCCCTGATGAAGTTTGCTGGGTCATCCAAACTACCTTGGAGGAAGTTTCGTTAAACTCTGCCTATGTTTGTTCACAGGAGTCGGAGAGATTACACTTTATTTTAAATTGCCGAAGCAATTCTGTTAAACAAATCCCAAACCATTTATCTACCGGAGGAGAGTCAAAAGGCAAACAGACAACTCCTTTGTCTTTTTTTCCTTCTGTGGAAGGAGGTGAATGAGACATTGTAACTTACTACCAAATAATCTCTGTAAAGTGGGTGTGGGTGTAATTAGAAAAAATGTAATGGTTTTGTCTTAAACATGACATAGTTACGCATCTTGAATCATCACAGGGTTCATCAGTTGTCTGGGCGAGTCCTTTAGGTTTGTAATGATGCTGACAATTTAAAGCACCTGCCACTGGCTGGGTCAGAGGCCTGGGCACCAAAATTCAAGGTGTTTCCCTTCACATGAACCTCAGAGCGATCCCAGGTTGTCTGTAATATTTTAAAACAAACTTAAAAAAATCAGGTGGAAAAAATAAAGACATCTTTGAGAAAAGTATTATTTAGAAGTCAAAAGGAATATCACCACAGGAATAGAGCTCAGTTTTTTATAATCCGTTTCCTACATTAGGTTACATTCCACCTTCCTACTCCTTCGATAAAAGACATTTTAAGGAAATTTCTTTCCTACCACCGCCAAACAGTATTAAAGCTAATTTTAGAGCGTCATATCATACCTGATCAAAAACTGCTTTCCTTGGTACTTACTATTAAATATTATAATGGATTTTTTTCTCACTTAATGTTGATTGTCTTTGCTTGTGTTTATTGCATTAACACTAGAATATTTTAATTTTTAGAGAAAAAATGTTTAAGTTATCTTGGGTTTTCTCTTTCTTTCTTTTTATTTATTTATTTATTTTGGTAGTACCACCTACTCTGTGACTCTTCCAACTAGGATTCCCTTTCATAATCATTTTAATGCATCATTTATATAGTAAAGAGCAATATTTTTATTACACTCTGAGAATTTTAATACAAACTGAGGTGATTATTATTTAAAGTGTCAAACCTTTTAAAAGAAACCTCTGATTAATTCAGCAAATTTTCAGATATCTTCAATTTATAAAGATCAATTAAATAGTGGATTTTCAACTGAGTCTCATTTATAGCAAAAAATGAGAGCATTACTTAAAATATCAAGACATTATTAAACAGTGGAAAATTGTATTGCTAAACTTCCCTTTCCTCCAAGCCTCTTAAAATATTGCACAGAACGCTTCTCAGCAAACGTGCATCTTTTCCCAGGAAGAGAACATTCCCTGGGGATGAAATCTTAGCCTTATTCAGAAGTTGGGGTGGGGGACACAGGGGTTCAATAAATATCTGTTGACTTGCATGATTTTTACCATAGCAAGTGAAAATATTCTGTACATAAATGAAAAGTCATACTGTGATTTGGCTAGATCCTTAACGTCCAGCCGCCCTGTGGTACTAACTAGCAGACTTTCCTGGAGAAACTGTCTATTTCTTCTAGATAGAGAAAGAGCAACCGATAATTCTATACACTTTTGGGATGCTCCTTTATGGGTTTACAAAAGCCAGGTTTCCAAGGTGCAAATGAAATAACAAAACTGATTAGGAGAGGATAAAAGGCCCAACGGCTATGTGTTGTGGTGGCGGTCAAAGTCTGTTTCTGGAAGACTCTGAGTTTAGGAAACCGACGTTCTCTTGGGGTCTCTCATTTGCAGGACACTTGGACTGGACTCTGAGGACTCTGATAAAGCAGGGTCTCTTTCCATCTTTTTCTCTATGCCCCCCACAAAACACCCTTTGCCCTTTTCCCAACATAGGTACCACATGTTTCTGAACCATATTTCAAAAACCGAGTAGCAGATTTCTGACAGAATGACTATCGGTGAACTTAAGGAAGATAAATGAGGTAGTGAAATGCGTCAGTACCAGAAGCTGCTCCCCTGACAGTGCAATCCCACATGCAGGACTCTTAGTTTAAGGGTTGGAGTTTCCACTGATAAGCCCCAGTTCTGAAGATGCTCCTTCGCCCATTTTTCAAACTATTTTTCTTGATTTCATTTTATTGTGCTAAGAATACCTAACGTGAAATCTATGCTCTTTATAAATTTTCAGTGTGTAAATCGGTATTGTTGACTATAGAAATCTGTAAGCGGATTTCCTTATCCCTCCTTCCTAACTGAAACTTTATGCCATCACTTCGTAACTTCCAATTTCTCCCTCCCCTGCAAGCCCTGGCAGCCATCATGCCCCTCTGACTGTATGAATTTGACTGCTTTCGAGACTTCAGATAAGTGAATTACGTAGGATTTGTTTTTCTGTGACTGGATTATTTTTCTTAGTATAAAATCCTTTAGGTTCATCCACATAACATGTTGCAGAAGTTCCTTCTTTTTTGAGGCTGAATAGTATTCCACTGTGTACATATTTGACATTTTCTTCACCTACTCATCTGTTGATGGACATTTTAGCTGTTTTCACAACTTGGCTATCATGAATAATGCCAAAGTGAACATGGGAATGCTGCTATCTCTTTGAGATCCTGACTTCAACTCTTTGGGGTAAATTCCCAGAAGTGGAATCAGTAGATCATACGCTATTTCCCTTTTTAATAGGAACCTCCATGCTGTTTTCCATGGCAGAAGTACACTCCCACCAATGTGTATAAAGGTTCCAATTTCTCCATACCCTTGGCAATGTTCGCTATCTTTTATTTTTCTGATAATAGCTATTCTGACAGGTATGAGGTAATATGTCATTGTGGTTTCTATTTGCATTTCCTTGAGGATTATTGATATCAAGCATCATCTTTTATATGTACCTATTTGCAATTCTTAGATCGCAAGCCAGGAATTTGAACACACTGAAAAAAAAATACAAGAAATTTCTAAGGAAGTATAGATACAAAGGCTTGCCACTGAAATAGTTGTCTCTAAAGGTAGTAAGTTTATCTTAGAACCTTGTATTATTTTATCTTGGGTGACTGGAAAGAGAAAGGCATAAAACCTCAAATGTTGGTAAAGACTTAAAAAAATATAACTCATAGAGGTCTTAAGCAAAAAATCCAGCAGTTCTTTAAGTTCACTCTTATAGCTGTTTAATAGGATTTATTGCAAGTTCTTTAGATTCTGGTTAGAATTTTGATTCGTTCTTGCATACACAAACTATTATACCATTGGTATTTTTTCAAGTCACTTAAAACATCCCCATATCCCCTTCCCACCCTGTGACCCTTTCCCCAAACTGGTGACAAATTACCATTGCTGCAAACTATTACATGACCTTGGGATGAATCAATGAAATGAAAAAACATGGTGGAAAATAAATCATTATCTTTTTAGAGCTTTAGCTCCTACTCATATCTTCCATCCTGACCTTCTTCTTTAAACCTGGGTCCAGGCTCAGCGCCTGTGGCTCAAGCGGCTAAGGCACCAGCCACATACACCTAAGGTGGTGGGTTCAAATCCCCAGCCCGGGCCCGCCAAACAACAATGATGGCTGCAACCAAAAAATGGCCAGGCGTTGTGGTGGGCGCCTGTAGTCCCAG
>CAUYTI010149482.1:0-20458 GCA_963575145.1 Galago senegalensis | reverse complement strand
AGTGAGATTTACAATAGCCAAGTGAGGCTAACTGTTCTCAAATCAGCATCTTGATTTTATAAGGCTGGAGTTATTTGAAATACTAACCTCCAGCTCAATCTAAAAGCAATATTTGTCTTTTTTTTTTTTTTTTTTTTTTTTTAGACAGAGCCTCAAGCTTTCCCCCTGGGTAGAGTGCTGTGGCATCACAGCTCACAGCAACCTCCAACTCCTGGGCTCAAGTGAGTCTACTGCCTCAGCCTCCCATGTAGCTGGGACTACAGGCGCCCGCCACAACGCCCAGCTATTTTTTGGTTGCAGCCATCATTGTTGTTTGGCGGCCTGGGCTGGATTCAAACCCACTACCTTAGATGTATGTGGATGGCACCTTAGCCTCTTGAGCCACAGGTGCCAAGCCGTAATATTCGTCTTAATGAGTTATAAACATAGCAAAATAAGATCTGTCTTATTTCAATGTGTTATCTAAAGATTTACCTTACTTTCTAGCCTAGGTGAATTTAACTCCTAAAAAAACACCCCCGCAAAAAAAAAGGGGGGGGCATTGTGTAAGTGTGCATTTCTGACAATTATTTTAATCTGACAAAGCCAGACTTTTTTCTTTATTATTATTCACATTCAGTATTATTAAATACTATCAAGTTATATCTATGGAATGGGGGGATTTTGTTAGTAGATACTCCTATTTCCCATTTTATTTGTTTTTTTTTTTTAATTTTTTTTTGAGACAGAGTCTCACTATGTCGCCCTCAGTAGAGTCCTGTGGTATCACAGCTTATAGCAATCTCAAACTCTAGGGCTTAAGCGATTCTCTTGCCTCAGCTTCCTAGTAGCTGGGACTATAAGTGCACACTACAATGCCTGGCTATTTTTAGGTTGTAGTTGTCATTGTTGTTTTAGCTGGCCCTGGACGGGTTCAAACCCACCAGCCCTGGTGCATGTGGCCGGTGACCTAACCATTGAGCAACAGGCACGAGCCTTATTTTCCATTTTGGTCAGCAAGTGACACTGGCACAAACCAGGGAGTGTGCTGTAAACTTCAAATGTTTACACTTACAAATCATTGTGTTGATCTTAGAAGATAAGGCATTGACTGAAAGTATATAATGGAAAAATTCTGATGGATCTGTTTCCATCCAGACATTTAACAAGAATCTATGAAGGGTGGGGCACCATCCAAGGGAAGACAACAGGGAGTGTGAAGATGAAGGAGATGGAAACTTTGCTACCAAAACACTCCAGAGTAGCAAAAGGAACTTAAGACTTGTACATCAATAACCATAATGCAGGCAGGAAAAGGGGAGTGTGCAAAGAGTGGAGGGGGTGGAGGTGAAATTCTATTCCAGAAAGGGACAGTAGTGGGGTTTGAAGGAAGGAGAATTGAAAGAGGCCTGATGAAGATAGTGGCTTTGGAGGTCAGTCTTCAGAAATGGGTGACCCAGGGACAGAGACGAAGAAGATAGCAGTGAGAAAGGATAGCAGTGACCCCAGGTATAATTAAAAGAAGGGCCGGGAGTGGGGACTCACACCTGTAGTCCCAGGACTTGGGAGGCTAAAGCAGGTGGATTGCCTGAGTTCAGGGGTTTAAGACCAGCCTGAGCCAAAGCGAGACCTTGTCTCTAAAAATAGCTGGTTGTTGTGGCGGGCACCCAAGAGTAGAGGTTGCTGTGAGCTATGACACCATAGCACTCTACTGGGGGCAACAAAATAAGACTATGTCTCAGAAAAAAAAAAAAGAAGGGACAATTTTTTTTTTTTTTTTTTTTGGAGACAGAGCCTTAAGCTATCCCCCTGGGTAGAGTGCCATTGCATCACAGCTCACAGGTTCCTCCAACTCCTGGGCTCAAGCAAGTCTCTTGCCTCAGCCTCCCAAGTAGCTGGGACCACAGGTGCCCGCCACAACACCTGGCTAGTTTTTGGTTGCAGCCGTCATTGATATTTTGGCGGGCCTGGGCTGGATTCGAACCCACCACCTTAGGTGTATGTGGCTGGCACCTTAGCCACTTGAGACACAGGCACTGAGCCAAAGGGACAATTTGATAGTTGGCTTATCTGGTTCTGAATCCATCTCTATCTTTCTCTAGCTGTGTAGCTGTATAGCTTGGAGCATGTTCTCTAATCTGTATAAGCCTTGGTCTCCATATCGGAAACTGGGGCTGGGGGAATGAGGGCTGATAAGAATTCATCTTGGCCTGGTGTGGTGCCTAACACCAGCAACCCTAGTACTCTGGGAGGATGAGGCAGGTGGATCGCTAGAAATCAGGAATTCAAGATCAGCCTGAACAAGAGCAAGACCCTGTCTCTACTAAAAAGAGAAAAATTAGCCAGGCATTGTGGCAGGCACCTGTAGTCCCAACTACAGGGGAGGCTAAGGCAAGAGGATCACTTGAGCCCAAGAGTTTGAGGTTGGTTCAAGCTAGAATGCTACAGCACTCTAGTTTGGGCAACAGAGTAAGACTCTGCCTCAAAAAAAAAAAAAAGAAAAAGAAAAAAAGAATTCCTCTCACATTGCATAGTTGTGAAAATCAGATGAGAGCAAATACAAGCAAAATGCTTAGCAGGGGCCTGGTGCAGAGCATTGCATAAATGTCAGTCGTTCATACCACAGTCACCGTGTGAGCTAACAGGATGCTGTGGTCGGGTCAAGGAAGATAGATCTCAGGTAAATAAAAGAAAATTAGCTTGGTGTGCTTTCTCTAACTTCCATTTCTGTGAGATTCTCTTTTCCATGTCTACGGGATTCCTTCAAAGCCCCCCAAACCCTAAACCCTTCTTTTCAACCAACACGCTGCCCTAGGGAACAAAAGAGCTCGGGGTTCTGCGGCCACCAAAGACATATGCACTAAAGGGCATATGCTACTTTTTCTTTTCTGGTTTTTTTTGGGGGGGGTTGGGAGGAGGTAGGTAGGTATCTTTTTAGTGCATTCAGAAGAGAATTGAAAGAAGCAAAATTAAATATACAAAAGATGCCACAAGAAAGATATGTAATAGACTTAAGGACTGAAACCAATAATAAAAACGGATATTTTGTGTGTGTTCTTATGAAAAGCATCGATTCAAAACTTCCAAAACTTCCATAGAAATGTCAAGAAGGAAGGCTGAATCTAAAGAAACAGAAAGAAGTGAGTTCGAATCTGATGTCTGCTATTTGCCAGCTATGTGAGTAGGGCCCAGTTTTATCATCTGTAAGAATGGAGTCAGTACATTTACTTGGTGGAATTGTTGACGAATTTAAACAGCACGTAAAATGCTCAATGCATTCTCTATCCCGCGGACACAAAAAGGTATCTGTTACCTTATGTTCAGGTGACCATGGCATAGAAAGAAGATTATTTATATCCTGGCAGATTCTATAAAGAAATTAATAGAATTCAGAAAAATGTTTACCATTTTGAAAAAAATTAAAAAAGACAAAGAAGCGAAAGTGAAATGTTCAACAAGAGGAAAATGAAAGTAGGAAAATTAAAAAGAGCGGCCAGGAATAAAGCCGACGCATAAAATATACACCACCAAAGCCTTATCTTTGCTGTGGGTGGGCCACAAATTTAATTCTAAGCTTTAGAATAGCAACACAAAGAGGGAAAATGATCACTTCCAAGATTCAAAGTGTCCACATGATAAAAATAAACCAGGAGAAGCGTAACTATTTCTGGCGAGAATGGTTGATTTTTACAGTGGGTCCCCATTAATGACAGAAAATGAATAATACGCCACTTGTAGCACCATCATTAAAGTACTCAATGCACCCCGTTTAATGAGCGTTTACTCCACATTCACCAAGGGTGAAGATGCTATGACAGGCTTTCAGGGGGATACGAAGATAAACAAAGTCCAGTATGTTCCTTGGAGGGACTTAACACTGTTATGGATGAGATGAACTTGCACCTAACTTACTGTAACACAAGAACAAAATACACCCCCCCAAAAGGGAAAGATTAAATCTAACAGAGCACTACGGGAAGCTTCCTGGAGTAGGCAGTCTTTCATTTGGGCTCTAAAAGCAAGATTTTATTATTTTGTTGTTGTTGTTGTTGTTTGGAATTGATTGAAGTATAAAGAATTAGGTTACACTGATTGCATTTGTTAGGTGTTAGGTAAAGTCCCTCTCAGAACTGCATCCTGCCCCCAAAGGCGTGCCATACACCGTGACTCTCCATCCCCTACTTCTCTCCTCTCTCGGCTCCCTCATTCCCCCACCCTCCACCTACTGCCTTCATGTTAGAATTGAGTACATTGGATTCTTGCTCCTCCATTCTTGTGATGCTTTACTAAGAAGAATGTGTTCCAATTCAATCAAGATTTTATTTTTTAACGTTGTACTATGGAATTTTCAAACAGAAAAAAGGAGAATAAAATAATATAAGGAACTCTCCTCACCCAGCTTTGACATTTTATTTCAGCTACTTCCACTCTGTTTTTTATTTATTTATTTTTTTTCTGGTTTGCTACAGAATTTTAAAGCAAATTCCACTCATCGTGTCATTTAACCTGTATATACTTTAGGATGTTTTGTTTTTTTTAAAACATAACCACCAACCTATTATTATGCCCGACAGAATTACCAGTTATCCCTTAATATCCTCTGATTCCTAACACATGTTCAAACTTCCCAGATAGTCTGAAAGATGTCTCTAACAGTTGCCGCGTTCTATGCTGGATGCGAACGGGGCACACATGCAGCATTTGGCTGTTATAATAGAGTGGACCCTTGAGGAACTTTAACAGGGTTCCCCCTACCTACCTTCCTTTCATACCTGCAGTTTGTTGAAGAAATGGTACAATTATCCTGTAATATGTTAGATGCCAGGCATATGGGGAGGGAGAGGGCATTTCAGACACTTGGGATTGGAGAAAGAGATGTGGGGAGTAAAGACTGGGAGGTGGCTCAGTAGAGAAGTAATGAAGGCTGTAGCTGCCGCCACAGAGCTGAGCTCAGAGTCTGGGATCTGCAGCCACAATGCCTGGGTTCAAATCTCAGTTCTCTCAGGCTCTAGTTGGGCGCTTTTGGAATATTTCTTAACATCTGCAGTTGTTTCATCAGCTACAAATATGGCGGTTTATACCAATACCTGCTTTAAAGATGTTATCTTGAGGATTAAATAAACTTATGCATGTATGTGCTT
This sequence comes from Galago senegalensis, assembly GCA_963575145.1. Classification (NCBI taxonomy): domain Eukaryota; kingdom Metazoa; phylum Chordata; class Mammalia; order Primates; family Galagidae; genus Galago; species Galago senegalensis. The sequence goes on along the minus strand of CAUYTI010149482.1, from coordinate 15,338 downwards.
AATAAACACTCAAATAGTTAGGAATTGTAATAATGGAAGGGTCATCTGTAAGAGGCCTGGCAGAGAGGAGTGGACAAGCTCTGGTGATTAGCTGGACGCAGTAAAGAACAGCTGTCAGGTAAGAGGAGAATCATTGATACTTCAATGTTTGAAATACCACCTCCCAAACCCCCCAAACGTGCATGTGTGTGCACATGCGTGCATCGAAACACACCAGCACGGCCCTCTATACTCCAAAAGATAATCAAGAGTGGAGTACCACTTAGCCATTCAGAAAAATCGTGAGCCTTTTGTTGGTAACAATCTAGATGGAACCGGAGACCATTCTTCTAAGTGAAGTATCACAAGAATGAACAAACAAATACCACATATACTCACTACTAAATTGGAACTATTTGATTACCATCTATGTGTGCATATAGAAATAACACTCATCAAACCCAAATAGGCGGGAGGGGAGAGAAAGGGGTAGACAAATTCACACCCATGCTGTCTGGGTGATGGGCACATTTGCAACTTTGACTTGAATGATACAAAAACAACTTATATAAACAAAATGTCTGTACCCCCATAATATTCTGAAATTTAAAAAAAAGACTTGAAGGGAAAAGATTAGAAACTCATTCTTCAGAAGGATACATTGGAAACACTGGAAGAATATCCGCATGAAGACAGACAGCCAATTAGAAGTTGGACATTTGGGGTGGCGCCTGTGGCTCAGTGAGTAGGGTGCCGGCTCCATATACTGAGGGTGGCGGGTTCAAACCTGGCCCTGGCCAACCTGCAACAAAAAATAGCCAGGCATTGTGGCGGGTGCCTGTAGTCCCAGCTACTAGGGAGGCTGAGGCAAGAGAATCGCCTAAGCCCAAGAGCCGGAGGTTGCTGTGAGCTGTGATGCTATGGCACTCTACTGAGGGTGACAGAGTAAGACTCTGTCTCTAAAAAAAAGAAAAAAGAAAGGAAAAGAAAAGAAGTTGGACATTTGGCTGAGGCAAGGAGGACTGCTTGATGCCAGGAGTTTAAGACCAACCTGGGCAACACAGTGAGACCCTGTCTCTACAAAAAACAAAAAAATCAGCTAGGTCTGGTGGTGCACAGTTGTAGTCCCAGCCATATGTGAGTCTGAAACACATGAGCCCAGGAGTTCAAGGCTGCAGTGAACTACGACCACACCATGGCACTCCAGCCTGTGTGACACAGCAAGACTCTGTCTCCTAAAATAAAAAAAGAAGAAGTAGTGGGACATTTGGGCCTTGAAGTCTAGATATGGCAGAACTAAGGATATAGTTCCAAGGGTCACTCACATTGATATGCAGAGCGGTAAAAATCAGAAGTGCAAAACTTTGGATAAAAAAAGGACAAATTAAAAACAAGCAAGCCAAATCCCAAACTGGTAAAGCCACACTGAAAACTATTTAGGAGTCAATTGAAAAGAGTTAGTAAATGCAGGAGGCTGAGGGGTGTTTGCAGGGAGGCAAGGGACAGAGACACAGGGTGTAGTGCACACCGATGGTTTCGGCGAGTATGTTCAAAATGCAAATCAGGCAAGTGTCTGCATCTAAGTAAAAAAATCTCACATACAACTGAGATTAAAGATGAGGTGGAGACAAGTATTAAATGACAACAGAAATATTTGGGAAATGATCTTAAAGTATAAAAGAAGGTGAAGAAACCCCCAAGCGAGGAAAAACCCACCAAGTTTGGTGATGAAAAGGACGTCTCTCTTCAACAGGACAACTGCCTAATTCCACAAACCACTGGTTAAAAAAAAAAAGCCATCCCTTTTGAGAGCCCCCAAATGAAACATCTCCTCTTTGAGTTGTACATCTGTGAATTAGAAACCCTGTGAGCAAGCACATAAATTCTGCAAAAGGGCCTGTCCCATCTGGGGAGCTCCGTCCCTCAGGAAATGAACGATCAAAGCTCCTATCTGATGCAGGGAAACAAGAGCCACGCAGTGAAATTAGACCAGGGCGATGTGTAAAGAATCAGGCTGACGGTGGCACCTGTGGCTCAGTGAGTAGGGTGCTGGCCCCATATACCAAGGGTGGAGGGTTCAAACCTGGCCCCAGCCAAACTGCAACCCCCCCAAAAAAGAATCAGGCTGAATTCCAGCCGAGAAGCACAGTCTCATCTAGACAGATAAGCCACAGAAATGCACAGCTGAATTCCGTGTACACCCCCAGGTCCAGGCTCACACCACTGCCATCGCAGCCCACTCTGGGAGGACGGACTGCTGTAGATACAGAGTCTTATGTTTTCTTTTCTTTCAAAGGCAAGATGTTAAATTCATTGTTTAAGGCCCGTGCGGAGCTCTGGTGTGGCTGTTTTTGCCACTTCTCTGCTGTTCCAACCAACATTTTTCATGATACATGCTTCTTGGTAATAAGTGCACAGTAGGGGGTGGAGGGGAGGTCTACCCCAGGTGGTTTCTGGAGGCTGGGGAGCGAGGTTTGACATCAGGGGTAAGGTGGCAGTGACCGAGTAGTTAACATCAAATTCCTTCCCGGCCACGCTCACATTGCAAACATACGGGAGGCTGGCGCGCCCCGCAGCCCATCGTGCCGTGTGGTTTAGTCTGTAACAATTGATCCTTGCTCTGTTCCTGTTTCTCTTCTTTACCAGGAGCAGCAGGGTTGTGCAGCTGGGCTCCAGGCAGAGATCAACCAAATTTCCTGTCCTCTAATGGCAATGCAGCCACATTCACTGGGAAAGGGGAAAACATTCCAACCTCCAGAGCAAGAAGGGGAGGCCAAATGAATTCCACGCCTTTTAGCATCTGGAATCTGTGAATAGGGACCAAGTTGCAAACGGCAGCTCTGATCACACCTACTTGATTTTGAAACCACTTTCTATTTCCTATTTCTCATTTCTAAGCAGTCTTTGCTGAGACATAAAAGCTTTTCTGTTGGTTGGAGGGTGAACATTTGTGGTCCTCTTATCTGGGACAATGGCCGATTTTCTCAAACAGAAAAACTGGTGTCTAAAGTGGGCTGCTCAGAAGAGAGGTCTTCTGAGGGGTTTCATCGTAAAGCAAAAACAGAATGATTTTGTTGAAACCCGCAGTGCAAGTTCTGCATTCTGGTCGGGTTTGTTCGTAGGGTGAATATTTAATTCTCTCAACCCCATAGCTGGTCCTTATGTTGGATTCCACATCTGTTTGAGAGTGAAGGCAGGTTGCCTTCCCAGCCATAAACAAGATTCTCAGATTCTGGGGCACCTGGGTGGAGATGGCTTTAGGTGATGGAAAGAAAGAGAATTCTCAACACCATGAACTCCAGCCCAAAGGAGGGACACATCAACAAATAAAGCCATGTAAGGCAGCAAAGGCTCTCATGGATGCCCCTGAGAAGAAGAATAACCAAGTAATAAAAGGCAAAGGGTGCCATGATATTTAATTCCTGCTTCATCACTGGCATGACACAATCTGTTTTCATGCAGCTCTAGTTTACATTTTATTTATTTAGAGACAGAGTCTCAAGCTGTCACCCTGGGTAGAGTGCAGTGGCATCACAGCTCACAGCAATCTTAAACTCTTGGCCTTAAGTGATTCTCTTGCCTCAGCCTCCCAAGTAGCTGGGACTACAGGCACCTGCCACAATGCTTGGCTATTTTTGGTTGCAGTTGTCATCGTTGTCTGGCTGGCTTGGGCTGGATTCGAACCTGCCAGCTCAGGTGTATGTGGCTGGTGCCCTAGCTGCTGAGTTACAGGCGCCAAGCCGCTGGTTTACATTTAGAGTATAATCAGGTAAACAAGCCTGAAAATCCTAGATGGTTTTTTTCTTTTGAAGTGGCAACACATCCCTCACTTCAAACCTCAACATTATTTCTGACATGAAAAAGCAGCAATTGAATACCAGAGAGGCCTTTCCTCCAAAAGTGCAGGCTCAGAACCCATAACATTGTCACTGCTAGTCTAGTCCAGAATTACACAGAAATCCTTCCAGGTATGTCCAGGTGGCCCTCCTGGCCTCTTCCTTGGTCCTAAACTCACATATCCTGTGTGGAAGGCAGAGTGGTGGTCATCTCCCTCCAGAGATGTCTGCATTATAATCTCCTAAACCCATGAATGCCTTAGGGGTTACGAGTAAAAGGGAGATTAAAGATTGCTAATCCACTGACCTTAAGATAGAAGGATTTTTCTCAAGTAATGGATAGGCCCACTGTAATCACAAGTGTCTCTAGAAGTGAAGAAGAGGGAAGCTTAGCTATATGACCACAGCAGCAGGGTCACAGGGATGCTATTTTGCTGGGTTTGAAGAGGGAGGAAAAGAACTACAACCTAAGAAATGTGGTGACCTCTAGAAGGTGGGGAGAGGGGTGGAGAAGGAATCAGCTTCTCTCTATAAGACTCCAGAAGAGAATACAGCCCATCAGTGAACCATTATTTCAGATCAGTGAGACTCATGATAGTCTACAGACTCTAGAACCATAAGATAATAACTTTGTGTTGTTATAAGCCACTAAATTCATTGCAATTTGTTACAGCAGCAATCAGAAGCTTATACTTACTGTCAGGAAGCAGAGATGGTCTTATTTAGCAACAAGACTACAACTTCAGGACAGACAGGGCCTGGGTTTCTTTGCCAATAAAACCTATTATTTTATTTTTTCCTAGTTAAACTTGAACATTCAGCCAAGTGCTAATCCACAGAAAAGATGAGAAAAAACGTGCAGCATCTTCTAAATTCGTGTGTGTGTGTGTGTGTGTGTGTGTATAGGGGGTGTACAGCTGAGAAGCTAATCTTTTTTTTTTTTAATTCCCATTTTTGTTACAGAGGAGTGTAGCATTATTTTTAGAAACTCAATCCCTTTCTAGAGGACCTGCGTTCAGGTGACCTTAAAATCTGCCTTTTCAGTGTCCCCTTCATTTTCTTTCAAAACATCCCTATATGCTTTGAATGTATTTGATAGTATTTAATACAGAGCAATAGCAAAACTTCAGAATGAGAAGGTGAGAAACTGAATTAGAATGCTTGAAATTTGGAATTGCTAATGTGATAACATTAGTAGATTTCTCCATGCAATTAATTGTATACTTTTTTGTTTATATGTTTGCTTTATTTTAACAAGAGAAAAAAATGCAAAAGATCTTTTGAGTAAGTTCATGTATGAGAGACTGTGGACTCTTGTGTGAAGATTTTTTAGGATTTCCTTGGCATGAAGACATAATTAACCCCCCGTTTACAGATGAGGTAGGATGCGCCCAGCCCTGTTTCAATTCCTTTGCCCCAAGTGACTGGGAAATCTTACTCTTGTACCATGGAGTGAGATGGAGAACCGTGCCCCCACCCCAAACCTGGTTGAAAATGGAGTATGATTACATTAGAAGGACATACAAGAAGAGGAAGAAATGATTTGACTTGCAGAATAAAATTTAAAATAGGACAGAAACACTTACCCTCATGTCTCCATTCACAGTTTTAGGCGTGTGGTTAAATGCGTGCGCGGGATCTTTGTTGTACACTTTGAGGAGGGATCTGTCTTGAATGTTCCTGGAATCAAAAACATCAATAACAATGGCAGATGAAAGGAGTCTGACTTTGGCCATTCCTTTGCCTTCCCTTAAGGATCCTCCACAGACAACCCAGCGGTTATCTGCCAGAAACCAACCACAAGTTCTTTTATAAAACAGGCAAATACAAAAACGGAAAAGAAGAAAAACAACTGCAGCTTTTCCTTCCTTTTCTTATTCCTCAGGAAAGTTTTAGATTTTCGGGGTAGCCCTCCGCCCATCCATATCGGATGGCACCAGCTAACTTTGAAGATGCCGAGAGCAGAAAGCTTACGCTTTGAAAAACAATAAAGCTCCAATATTTACCATACATTCAAAGAGATTTGGTTAATATTTAAATATCTGATTGTTTGCTTTTCCCAAACACCTGGCTTCCTGCTCACCTAATGAACGCACACACAAAAGAAAAATGCTTTTTTTGTTTCTGTCTTTTTGCCTTCAAACACTTTCAGCCAGGGAAAGGAAATGCATCTCTGCAATCCAGAAAGAAAGAAAAAAAAAGAGGACCAGAAAGATCAAAACGAGTATCTTTACCATGCCTTTTTTTTCCCTTTTCATAGTGGATTTAAAAAAAACAAAAACATTTTCTACATGCAAATTGAATTACTGGTTGTGAAGGAATAACAGCAGATAAATTCTTCTCTCCTTCTGAACCCAGGTCTTAAAGCCAAGGAGTTATACCGCAGTCAAAGATAGGAGCCCCACAGTTGCTCAGCGTTTACCTTAAAATTGTCTATGAAGTCCTTCTCCCTCCGTGTTCAGCTTTCACCAGCAGAAGGGCCACCCACAGCCCTTTCAACTCCATCTACACCGTGTGAGCCCTTTCGATGTGGCTGGCGAGCTGGGAGAAATGTACACAGGGGGAAAAATTCCTTTCCTCCAGGTGCAACCTCATTTAGAGGGCTGGCCCAATCACTGGGAGTATTAGGTGTGTTTTTGTTTTAAAAGAAGTGGAAGATTCTTGGACTAGTCTTGTTTCTCTCTTAAATATCTGCCAGTAATTGCTTTGAAGCGATGACTAGCCCAAGCTTGCAGGATTTCAAGCAGCTTGTTAGAAGTCTGCTTGGGGGTGGCGGGGAGCCCGTAGCCCTTGTTATTAAAAGGAACTGGGTTAATAGGAAGGGGAGACTCGCAGAGGTAAAAGACCTGGGGATTCGTCACAGGAACTCACCCTTTGGCTAGAGGAAGAAGTCACAGGTGAGGCTACGAAGAAATGGAAAACCTCACTGAAGCCATGAAAAAACTTACTATCATTTTAAAGGTACTTAAAGTCCAGGAGGTTGTTTTAGGATGTTTTAGAAACATGTTTATTGGAGATGAACTAACAACAAAGGCCTGGATTGCATTTACCTTGGCAACGTTTACAGCACAGTCTTCCAACCTGAACTCAGTAGCATTTCCCTAAAGGATATTCGAGGAACCCGACACTGATGAAATAGCCAAGGGTTTAGCAAACAGCCTTTTACTGCAAAAATACTGAAGGATGTGAAATGAAATTTGTCTCTGAATTTAGAAGATTAAAGTCATTGTCTTCCATTAAAACCTACCCAATACTTATTTTTGTGCTATGTGATGCCAGTGGTGAGAAGTTTTTCTACCATTCAAATAAAAATGTAATTGAGGCATTTTATGCATAAAAGTAAAGAAATAGGATAATTCTTTGAAAAGGACATGCACAAGCTCATTTCGCATAAACACTATATCCAGGACCAAATCAAAGCATTTTCTCCATTTGGACATTGGTTAGGTCCCTTTTCTAGATTTAAATTGAAGTGAATAGTCAAGTGATAGAGTTAAAAATCAATGACTGTCCACTTACACATTTCAAATGACATTAAAAAAGTAAGGCTGTCAGTGCTCTAGCTTAAGGATCAAGGAGATCATGATTTTTACAAATATAAACACATAAATTAAGAATTATTAATCTTTGTAGGGGTGTCCAACCCATGGCCCATAGGCTGATTTTATGAGGACTTTTTTGCTTTACTGTGGTGTTGGATATCTTGGAAAGTATGCACGAACTTTTTTTTTTTCTTCTTCTTCTTCTTCTTTTTTTTTTTTTTGCTAAGTAGCTTTCCTTAGTGTTTGTGTATTTAATGTGTGGCCCAAGACAACTTTTCTAATAGACAGTGGAGGGAAAAAAAAAAAGGTTGGACACCTTTCCTATTTGATCAACTGGACTTCCACTGCAGGGGACTCCGGCCTTCCCTCCTTGTCCTATCTCCCTTTTTTCTCTTTGTGTATACTTCTTAACAGTCCCAAAGAAGGCAGAAAGGAAGTCAAAAGTAGAAATACTTTGAACCTTGGGAAAGGCTCGAGAAAACAGTGATTCATTGTGAGACAAAAATCCTTGCACAGGCTGCAAGACAGTGGGGTCCAATTATTCATAATAAGCTCATCAGCTTTGAGCTCCATGATCAAGTGTGGCTCTGCTTAGTTTCACGCTTACTGATCAGCACCATGTCTCTTGCTTCTCCTAACTGCAGATGCAGAAATATAAGACGATTGCTGTTAAATAGTCTCTCCATGTAAAAACACTGCATGGGATTATATTACTGCAAACACACTCCTTAAATACATTGTAGTTGTTTCACGTTTCGAGTTTATGCTTTGTAAAATACAAAAAAAAAATTTCCTCTGGTGACAGCTTGATTCATAATTTATTTCAAAAACAAACATGAATTTTCTGATACCCATGAATATTTAAACATGTTTTTAAAGAGCAGGAAGGTTGTGCAACAGATGTAGCAACTATACCTTGGGGCATGTGTCAAACTTTGAAAGCTCTAAATTACTCATACACCTGGACACATGCCTAAAAATGTCATTTGTGATCATTGCTAGATACTTATTGGTTTACATTTATTAGGCACTGGAGGCACATTTTACAAAAGTGGTACTCATTTATTCCACAATGAAGAAACAGGGCAGCTTGCTATGCCCATGGGGCAGGGATGCAGAAACCCCCAAGTGCTGTGCCCAGTGATTTGGTGAGAGAACATTTTAAAGGACCACAAATGGACTTGACCAAGAATGTGCACAGCTAGGTTTGGAGCTGAGTTTGGTATTGAGTTGGCTGTGTGCTTTTGGATAAGTTCTTTAATTTTTATGCATTTGGGATTCTGGTTCTATAAAATGAAAGGGCTGGATTAGTCACTGAATAACCTTTGGAGTTCTGAAATGTTTGGAGGCTACACTAGCAACTGCTGTGTGTGTTGATTTAAGTCTTGTTTCACAGGTTGTTTCCTAGGACAGATCAAATAGGTCCCTTGTGTTTTACATACAGCACCACAATCGCCAATAAAAATGCTTTTGTTTCCATGCTAGTCGTAATAGCTTGAGTCCACTTAGCTTAAAGTTAGAGGCAATTCAGCTGGAAGCCTTGCAGAAAGTGAGATCCTCGGGTAAAGAAGAACTGTTTAAGAAACTAATGGAAGCTGGGCATGGTGGCTCATGCCTGTAATCCTAGCACTCTGGGAGGCCGAGGTGGGTGGATCACTTGAGTTCAGGAGGTTGAGACCAGCCTGAAAAAGAGTGAGATCCCATCTCTACTTAAAAAAAAAAAAAAAAAAAAAAAAGAAAAATTAGCTGAGAGTTGGGTCAGGTGCTTGTAGCTCCAGCTACTTGGGAGGCTGAAGCAAGAGGATCATTTGAACCTAAGAGTTTGAGGTTGCTGTGAGCTATGATGCCCCAGCACTCTGGCCAGGGTAACAGAGTGAGAGACTTTGTTTCAAAAAAAAAAGAAAAGAAAAGAAACAAATGGAAAGTGAACTCTTCTTACTCTTTTCTCCTGGGAACTAGTAAAAGTTCCCCTGCTTTTATTCTAAATGGTTAGGTATAAATAATGACTCAGTAGGATCATTACCTAAACTGTCCAGGCTCTGTCTAGAAAGAAAACTTGAGAGTGAAGAGGGAACGTCCCAGTATGAAGCACTGCTTTCAACTCTTACGGCCTTCACTGAGTCTCTCCACTGCTTCTCTGGGCCTTAGTTTCCCTGACTCTTACATAAAATGGCAAAGCAAATTATTTCTGATGTTCTTTTCAGGCCTAACAGTCAAAGATCTGTGTGGAAGAAGTCTGTCCCCATCTTTATAAACTACGCCTTATAAATAAATTATAGAAAACCAGAGGGTGAGTTTTTCTGTGGGTGAGATAAGCCTGTCCATCAGGGTAACAGCTGGGCTTTCTCTACTGGGACACAGAGGAATTCTTAGGACCCAGGATACACTCGAGCAAAGCAACATGGAGGTCAAAACATCCCTCTGGATTGGAAGCAGGTCAGTGAGCACACTCCCCCTCTCCTCCATATAAAATTCTACCTGTCATATGGTGGACCCAAACCAGAATGACTTACCTCACATCATTTAGTTCATAATAGACATTTCTGCTTTCATCTTTGATGTAAATGGCAACACTGGGCGACTCTAGCATTTTCATGGTGAGCTGCTGCGGAAAGGCACTTACGAAGAGAGCACGGATTGTGTCTGCACTTGTGATTTCGTTCGGCATCCTGAGCTGCTTGGTTTCATCTCCGTACTGGAGATAGAGAACCCCTGTGTGCAGAGAGAACCCAGTGATCAGCCACTGTCGAGACTCACGAGATGGGCATGGCAAGCAGAACCACTTCCTTCCAACCACACACCCAGGAACGCTCCGGACAAGCCTGGGAAGCAGGTAATAGGAGACCTGTGTTTGGAATTTCCAAGGAATGCATGGTTGGGTTCTCATCTAAACACCCATTTTTATCCTTTGAAGTCTAGGCAGGTGCTAAGAGAGGCTAATTTTCAGCTATTTTAAAATCAAAAGGAAAAGAAGCTATGTTCTGGGGAGCCAAGAGCAAAAGACAATACTTAATTCCCTTGGAAGGTATATTTAGAAATCTGACCCCACAGGGTGATTTCTGTCCATGACTTTTCATTAACTAGGAACACAATTGTTATAGCTACAGGTAAGTTATACAGCTTAAATCTTTAGGGAGTCCATTTGGGAAGTGGAAACGCCACAATATTTCTGTGGTCCTAATATGTATTTTTATTGAATGTTTATACCATATTAAACCATCTACAAGAAAAGAGTCTGGCACCCCTAGTGTTTCAGAAATAAAATGGAACACGAGAGTTAGTGTTCCAAGCATAGGATCACAGAGGTTTAGAGTACCAAGGGATATATGGTCCCCAAATAAGTACTCACCCCCCAGTGGAGGGCAGTTCCTTCCCACATTGAGTCTGGACTTGGTCACGTGACTTGCTTTGCCAATGGGATATTAGTGAGTGTGACACCAAAGGAACCCTTAATATGGGTTTGCACACTGGAGTCGGGTTTTTTTTTTTTTTTTTTTTGAGACAGAGCCTCAAGCTGTCACCCTGGGTAGAGTGCCCTGACATCACAGTTCACAGCAACATCCAACTCCTGGTTTAAGCAATTCTCTTGCCTCAGCCTCCCAAGTAGCTGGGACTACAGGTGCCCACCGCAATGCCCAGATATTTTTTTTGGCTGTAGTTCTCATTGTTGTATGGCGGGCCCAGGCTGGATTTGAACCCACCAGCTCTGGTGTATGTGGCTGGCGCTTTAGCCGCTTGAGCTACAGTTGGTTTTCTTGGACAGCTTGGTCTTGGGATGTTCCCTCGTAGAAACCTGCTCCTGAAAAGTCTAACCCATCCACATGGGGAGGTCACATGCTGAAGAGCCGAAGCCTCGAGTGACCGTCCCAGCTAAGCACCACTCTTCCAATCATTGGACAGTTATAGGGATGAACCAACTTAAGAGCAGAATCCCCAGCTCCACGTGAGCCAGGCCCAGCTGATGTCACATGGAACAGAAATAAGATGCCCACTCCAAGCACTGGTCAGTTGCATAATCATGAGCAAATAAATGATAGTAGTCACTATGCTTAGGGTCACTTGTTACTCAGATAACTGAAACAGGACACTACACTCCTGATATGGAATTTGAATCTTACTTTTTGTGAGACTCTACCCTAGAGTAGGCTTTGGCAAGAGAGACTCAAAGACCATAGAACAATTTCTGGTTCAGCTGGGTGCAGTGGCTCACCCCTGTAATCCTAGCACTCAGGGAGGCTGAGGCAGGTGGATTGCCTGTGCTTAGAGGAGTTCGAGACCAGCCTGAGCAAAGTGAGACTGCCTTGCTACTAAAAATAGGAAAATTAGCCAGGTGTGGTGGCAGTGCCTGTAGTCCTAGTTACTCAGGAGGCTGAGGCAAAAGGTTTTCTTGAGCCCAAGAGTGTGAGGTTGTTGTGAGCTATGACACCACAGAATTAATCCGAGGGCAACAGGGTGAGACTCCGTATCAAAAAAGAGGGGAGGGTAGGATAGGGGAGGAGACAGTTGGTGACCCCATTGTCTGCAGAACCAAGAGAGCAGGGGCCACCAGCTCAGGAGCCCCTGTGTCCGCCCTCTCTCCCTACGTTGGGCAGAATGAATTTGACGCATATTCTGTGGCTGCCATCTGCACAAGGTGTGGTGTTCCGTCATTTACACATGCTCTAATTAAAAAGCGAATTATAAAAAAAAAGAAAAGAAAGGAAAAGAAAAGCAAGAAAAAGAGAAAGAAAGAAAGACAGACTTCTAGTTAAATATGGACGTTCGTGTAATAAATTTATCTCTACTTCCTCCAGAAATTCCATTACAATGACCATAAGGAATAAAGAGCATACATCAAAGAATTAAGGGAATGAGAAAGGAAGCAATAACAGAGGAGAGAAAGCTGACACCTAAGTCTTTGAGGGAAGGACTCAACATAAAATATACACGCAGCCTGAGCAAAGGTGAAACCCTGTCTCTAAAATAAGCCAGGTGCGGTGGCAGGCACCTGTAGTCCCAGCTACTTGGGAGGCTGAGGAAGGAGGATCACTTGAGTCCAGGAGTTTGAGGTTGCAGTGAGCTATGATGATGCCACTGCACTCTAGCCCGGGTGACAGAGGGAGACCTTGTGTCCAAAATAAATCAACAGGAAAACATTCAGGGGCAGAGAAGCTCAGGAAATGAGGCACCGGATCCTTCTGAAGGTAGGAATGCAGAGTTAGCGGGAGGCATGAGGCTAAATTGAACTTTCATTTTTTTAAGAGATGCAGCAAAATGTCCATGTCTCTCTCTCCCTGACTCGGCCCTCCTAGCATCTAGGGCTGACCAGGCCAAGGGGAGCAGGGTGAGGGCTGCCCCCTCAGCCAGGACACTGGAGGTCCCCTCGAGGAAAGCTGACTAGCCTATGAGAACAGACCAACAGATTTTTGAGGGTGATGCTTGGGTTCCGTCTGACCACCCTCGCAGGGAAGCAGCCCAACCACATATAAAAGCTTCCAGTTAGTACGACTCTGCCTCGCTCACCCCTTAACAGACTCCCAAGGATTCTCAGACATTTTACAAAAGCTTCTAGCATGAACAAAAACACCCAAAGGAACAGGCAACAGAAACTCAGAAACAGCCCGGGGAAGGGGAAATGTCTGGAGAATAAGGGCCAGTTCTGGGAACCCTGAGAGCAGAATTAAAAAATTCACTGAAGAAGAAAAAGTTGATGAAATTGCAGAAAGGGGAGCAAAAAGACTGAGGAATAGGGAGAGAGAGAGAGAGAAGAGAAATAAGAAAAATACAGAATGACAATGGCCTCCTAGCAATGGAGATCTGAGTAAAAGGGATCAGGGAAAAACAGAGAAGTTCCCCTCCCAAACATTGTAAGAATGAAGAATGTGCTTTCACCCCATCCCCTAAACTGAAGGACCTGAGATTGCAGACTGAAAAGGTTCATGAAATGCTGAACACACTCAAGCTTATCACTGAACATTCTAGAAGACAGAAAAAACGGAAGGTCCTAAAAGCTTTTAAAGGGAGTACAAAAGTGACATCAGGTAACAGAAAAGCATTAGCTTTCTCAATAGCCATGCCAGAAACCAAGAGATAATGGAACAACATTTTTTGAAAATCTGGGGGACTCTCAATGTAGGTCTGTACCCATTGAAACCAGCTGGTTCTATTAAAACCAGCTTCTCAGGGAGACTTTCCCTGGCCACTTATCTAGAATTTCAGCCTCCATTCTTGTTTTATTTCTATTCCTTACCATTTCCCACTATAATTTATAAGTCACACTTTAATTATTGATTTTGTTCATTACCAGTTTTTCTTGCTAGCTCAGGGATATATATTTTAATGTTTTTCTTTTTTTTTATTGTTGGGGATTCATTGAAGGTATAAGATGTGTCACATTGGGGTCTCAGTGTGTTTTTCTTTTCTTTTTTGAGACAGAGTCTCGCTTTGTCACCCTTGGTAGAGTGCTGTGGCGTCATAGCTCACAGCAACCTCAAACTCCTGGGCTTAAACAATTCTCTTGCCTCAGCCTCGCAAGTAGCTGGGACTATAGGTGCCAACAGCTGGGACAATAGGTGCCAACCACAATGCCCGGCTATTTTTAGAGACGAGGTCTTGTTCTGGCTCAGGCTGGTCTCGAACCTGTGAGCTCAGGTAATCCACCAGCCCACACCCAGCCCTTTAATGTTTTTCTATTCTCTTTGCCATTGTATCATTAATACCTATGATGTACCTGTTCCCTAGGAGATTCTCAATTAATACTTGTTGAATGAATGAATAAATGATTTATTAGTCATCCAAAAGGAATGTCTCATTTTGTAGGGACTACCATGCTATAATAGCTTTTGCCAGATGATGTAAACCATCTGGTCACCTCACCCCTGGTTTATATACACTTTAGAAATACATTCTGAAGCAGCTGTTTCTGTGACCGGAATAGTCTTTTTGTCAAAGCAGCCCTGCGTCTCCTCTCCACCGGGCCCATTTTTGACCCTCAGTTTCTTAAGGAAGCTAGTTGTCCAGAATTTCTGCTGTTACGTGTTCCTCAGAACACAGGGAAAACCTTTAGAGCCTGCGTGACCACAGATCATGCGACGTTCTGGCCCCAAACAGAAGGGGTGGTGACTGTCCCGTGTGGTTGCTAATGTTATAGCAAAAGGCCAAAACCACGCTTGAGGTCTGGGCCCCAACCATGCCGGGGCGAGGCCACTGAAGACGGCCACTTGTGGCCTCCCAACAGTTAACTATCACAGCCTCACTCTCCCAAAGGGCCTGCTTTTCATCCCCACATCTGCACATTCTCTATGTGCGTGGGCTTGAAATAGAATTTGTAGGCCCTGGAGTGGGAAGGATAAAAAAAAAAAAATTGGGCCTAGACGCCAGTTACCTCAGGATCTGGCTGGTGCAGTTGCCAGCTGGGTACACAAATCCAGTCACAGAACGTGAAAACTCAGAGAGGATGGGGAGGATGCCTCTGCAAACAGAGAATGGTCTCTGTGCCTGACTTTTACACGGTCTGCACTCTCAGTCCAGGAAAGGTATTTAGAAATGCTTAAACTCAGAAAAAACTCTCTTAATGTATGATGGCATTTTACTGGCCCAGGTGATGAACTAAAACCCATGTGGCTTCTAGAGATTCTGCAGGCCCTGGCAAGAGCTCCCTCGCTCTGGGTTACTGCTGGTGGGCCCCCCCAGGGATATCCTGGGGACTCTGCATCACAAACAAAGCGATGGGGACGAGGGAAATGCATTTACTGGACGCCTACTATGTGTCCAAATCCATCCACGTGTATTTCTTTCTTTTTTTTTTTTTTGAGATGGAGCCTCAAGCTGTCCCCCTGGGTAGAGTGTGGTGGCATCACAGCTCACAGCAACCTCCAACTCCTGGGCTCAAGCAATTCTCCTGCCTCTGCCTCCCAAGTACCTGGGATTAAAGGTGCCTGCCACAAGACTTGGCTATTTTTTGGTTGCAGCTATTGTGTTTGGTGGGTCCGCACTGGATTTG
>CAUYTI010149479.1:0-45856 GCA_963575145.1 Galago senegalensis | reverse complement strand
ATTATTTAAAAATGGATGATCTAATGATTTTTGGAAATAATTAGAGGTTATTTGCGACAAAATTCAGTGAATAAGTTTGTATTTGAAAATTTTTTATTAAAAATAACTGTGACTATAATGTAATAAAATATTTTTAAAATTTTTCTTCAGTAGTTTGAAAGTCGTTTCCAAAGTAGAATTCCAGAAATATATTGAGCAATGATATCATCCATAAATAGGTCCATTGATCCTTCTCACTTCACTCAACTTCCATGACAGATGACAGCAGAGATTAGTTTTTGGGGGGTTATTTTGGGGAAGGGGGAAGAAGGGAGGGAGGGAGGGAGGGAGGGGTAGTTTAGAGTTTTTCCTGGGACCTAGACTAGAGCACGGGTAGAGAGCTTCTTCATGTTGGGAGGCTGCGTTATTTAGCTGTGACCAAAAATGGCCACATTCAAGAAAGTTCCTTCTAGGTGACTTAATAATCTGCATTATTCTGTAAAGTCTAACTGTGTACCTACAATTTCAAAAAGTGAAAACTATTTGTTAATTTTAAAGTTGACTTTTTGATGACCTTGTGTCTGCTTTTTGTTGGAAAGGATTCGAGTATCTGGTCCCAGCATGGAGGCCCCCGTCTCAGACGGTCCCCTAGATGGGCATCTGTCATATCTGAGTACCTGGTCCCAGCATGGAGGCCCCCATCTCAGACGGTCCCCTAGATGGGCATCAGTCATATCTGAGTATCTGGTCCCAGAATGGAGGCCCCTGTCTCAGACGGTCCTCTCGATGGCCATCAGTCATGTGACCGTAAGGGCACCTTGATTTGGTTATGCAGGAGAATGGAGATGTTCTGCCATAGTGGTTGAAAAGCAAGAAAGCTTTTTTTTAGGCATGTTGCCGAAGGCAAAGGTATTTTATCTTTCTTAGAATCAAATCAAAGCTGACTTTAACATGTCAACTACAAAGAGCTCAACCAACTCCATCTTAGTTCTTTAGGTGCCTTGGTGAGACCAAGTAGGTGAGGCTGAAATGCACATTTGAGTCTGATGTTGTGATTCTCAAAGTCTGTGAGACTTCTGTTGTCGTCACCAGTTGGTTAGTAAGTCTGTAACAGCTGCATATTCTTCAGATGATTCACAGGTGTCATCCTGTTCAGTGACCTTTACCGAATGGGGAAAATGTTTTTCTGAAATTTCCTTTTGAAGAAGAGTTTTGGAAAAAGATAGCTTTTTTCAAAATTTTTGCCTCTTATGACATATGGACCTAGTTTTACCTTGCAAAGAAATATTCAGGGTGTTTCAATTTGACATGATACCACACAGAGACATCTTCTTTCAGTAACTCCTAGAGACAGCTTCTTTCCGTAACTCCTAGAGACATCTTCTAGCTTCATGTCTCTACCATTCCTAGAGACATCTTCTTTCCCTAATTCCTATGGCTGATTCTATTCTTCATAAATTTAATTCCCTCTTCTCACAGGGATAAACTTTTGGCCAGCACCTGTCCCTGGGGTAGCCAGCACACGTGAGCATGGACTGGCGGATGACACTGCAAACCTCCTCATTCAGCTATAGCATGTTGGCCACTCCTGTGTTGCATTTGCAGGAACATAGTCAGGAATACTCTCAAGTGGTTGCAAAGTGTCATTTAAAATAGCAGCTTTAGCAGAGATTTTGTTGATGCAAGTTACAGTGAAAAGAAATGAGGACATCTGGATTCAGTAGTACTTTTTTATCTGTGCAATAAACCCGTCATATTTCCCTGTACACTCACTAAATTTACCAAATTCAGTCCAACCACCTTCTGTTTACCTTGAAAGTGGTTGAAGGTGTCTATCTGTTCCCTATGTTCTGTTCACAAGAGCACCCAAAGCAAGTAACTGTTTGTAGCAAAGAAAATCCTCTATTATGACCCAAATGAAGTATAAAACCTGCCCCTTGTCAGTAGTATCTGTTGATTCACCCATAGTGACTGCATAATATATACTAGTTACTAAGTAAGAGAAATCTGATTTCCTTAAGTGCTAAGTTTGACAGTGGGTATCTGGCATTTCACTTTGACTCTTATTTTATTGTTACTGTGAAGGTCCATCCTCATTCCTTCAAATACACATTCTGGCTTGTGATTATCTGTCACATTTATTTTAGAGCAATTTTTGTGAAACTATGAGTAAGTTAAAAATTTGTGTGTTATTTTTAAATAAGAGTTCCGCCAGTGCAGAGAGCTAGAAATATCAAGGAAGTGTTTGGGAAGGATGTAGTTAATGAAGTCTCAGTATCTGGATAGTTTGAAAAGTTCCATTCTGGTGATTTTAATATTGACAACGAGCCATGGTCAATGTGAGACCAGGGTAGATAAGAAGCCAAAAGTTGCAGTGGGAGCTGATCTCTCAACCTACCCATGAATTAGCAGCAAAATTTGGCATTACTATTCTGTAATATTGGACCATTTGAAACAAGTAGACAAGAGGAAGCTGGGTAGATGGGTTCCGGGAGAATTGAACGAGCTTCAGAGGAGAAACTGTGGAAGCTTGCCTTTCTTTGCTGGGACAACACAAAGGAGAACCTTTCTCTGTCACATTGTTACATGTGATGGAAACTGGATTCTTTCTGACAACCCTAAGAGTTTGGCACACTGGTTGAATAAAGATGAAGCCCCGGAACACAGACCAAAAGTGAATATTTATCAAAAAAAAGCTACCGGTGTCTGTTGGTCCAGTGCTAGTATTATCCACCACAGCTACAGGGGCTAGAGTTGGAAACTCAGTCACCCACCGTATTCTCCAGACCTCACACCAGCTGACTGCCACTTCTTCCAGGCTTTGGATCATTTACTGCAAGGAAAATAGTCAATTCTCAACCAGGTGTGGAAAACACCTTTTGTAATTTCTTTGCCACTCACTCTCCAGGCTTCTTCAGTGTTGGCAGAAACAAGTTACAGTTAAGATGGCAAAACTGTTTTAGTTTAGATGCGTATTGTGATTAATTGCACTGCTTCTAGTTTGAGATATAATAAACTAAGCTTTTGATTTGAAATCAGACATTTCTTATTACCTAATATTTCACTTTTTAAGTATTGCATGAGGTTGTTCTGTTAAGTTGAAGCCTCGTTCATGCCGCTGGTGAGTTACGGTTCTCTCTGAAAGAGGGAGGTGTTTGTACTTTGGAGTGTTCTCAGGGTCTAAGCATCCTACAACTTTCACAATTTCCACATCACTGAACGATCTCCCTTCCTTCCTGAGTATATCAGCTACTTTTTAAGTTGCTTCAAGGTCATTATTTCTAGGTCTTATTACTGCTTCAAAGGATTGTCTTTGTTGGGATGCTGAGGCAGGAGTCAGAGGTTGTTGTGAGCTAGGCTGAGGCCATAACACTCTGGCCGAGGCGACAGAGCAAGGTTCTCTCTCAAGGCAGGAAAAAAACAAGAATTAACTTTACTTTTGCTTTTCATCTCTTAATTTCTGCAATACAACCTTTTGTGTGACTTTCTCTAAATTAAAATGCATGGGCCTTATGAGTGTTACAGTCCCGGTGCCCACCACATTTCTTCACTGTTGGTCCTGCAGTATCACAGAGCAAGCAGATCATCTAACTCTTAGCAGATATAAGATAACATTGCAATTCCAAATCCTCATTAAAAAATCTGTTTTCTTCCTTCAGTGTTCTCTTGGTCTTCTTTGACATGATGGGCTGTTAGCAGACGGAATTAAAAAGTATTGTAAAATCATGCAGCTATTCACAAATCCACTTCAGACCGAAACACAGTGCACCAAAGTCAAAAGTTGTGCCTCAACCCCCATAAACTCTCACCAGCCAGCCTCATGCGATTGTGGGGCTGCAGGCAGGGCAAGTTAGAGCTGAATCATGAGCTTGGCAGGTGTCTGTTCAGGCTTTGACTTACTAATGTTCTGATTGTGCCAGTTAATCTGAGAGGATTATTTCATTGAAACTTACTTTATTCTTGGGTATTTTATTAATAAATATGTTCATTTTGAAAAATTAAACAAAAATAAAAAAGATGAACAGAAATGTGCTGATAAGCAAAAAAGAATTCATTTTATAAAATTTGGATTCATTTAAAGTCCTCATTTAAGGACCTAGAAGGCCATATGTGGCTTTAAGGCTGCAGATTCCCCATTTCTGACCTGGAGAAACTTATGGCATCTATACATATTGTACATATGAAATTATATTTCAATAAATATTGTTGGAATCAATGAATGAACTTCTTGGAGTGGTAAGTTTAGAAGGAAACATCTTTTGCATATAGAAATTATTGTATATAGAAATACATACTAATTTAAATTATGGAGAAGTATTTAATAAGTATGTATTGACCATGAACCAGAATCATGTTCCACACCAGTAAGACCTGATGTGATGTCATCTGATAGCATAGTTGTCCCTTGGTACGGTGGTTGGTTCCAGCACCTGCTGTGTCACTGGAAACCAGACTCCTGCATGTTAAGTCCTGCAGTCAGCTGCATGGAACCCACGTTTATGGAAAGTTGGCCTTTTATATTTGCAGGTTTTTCCCCTTTCCCTCGTATTTTCAATCTGGTTGAAAAAAGAGCCATAGGTACGGGGACCTGTGTAGTCCAGGCCCATGTTGTTCACAGATTACTGTGGTAGCAACTCATAATTTGTTTTCTGTTTCTAGTAGATTTAATTCAGTGCTCTGTTTTTAGTCCAGAAGTTTCTCCTTCAAAACACAAAGTACCTGTTAACCATTCTAAAATTCATATTTATAGGACTGCTTTTATATTACGTGAACATACTGACATTTCCATGTATTTTCTTTATCATATGCCTGCTTATAGGTGTATGCTTGCCACCATTGCCAAGTGGCAAAAAATACAGTCCCACTAGCACCTAAACCACACCTCCTGAAGGTGGAGAGCCCGTGGAGTGTGGTCACTGTGGACCTGATGGGGCCTTTCCACACGAGCAGCAGAAGCCACGTGTATGCAGTGATTGTGACAGACCTGCTCACGAAATGGGTCGTGATTCTGCCTCTGTGTGATGTTTCAGCATCAGAGATCGCGAAGGCCATTATCAATTTGTTTTTCTTATATGGACCTCCTCAGAAAATGATAATGAACCAAGGAGATGAATTCATTCAACAGGTAAGACAGACCGCTGGGATCTGGCAGCACACAGTGCCCTGTGTGTACCTGACAGGGTGCTCAGTCAATTCAGACAAGGGCCGCAGGTTTGGCAGTTTGATGTTGTACCCTGCAGTGGTCACTGGACTGAGATCAGCACAGCAGGAGGCCAGTGCTGATGATGCCACTCAGTAATTGTGAACCTGTGTTCAGGTTTCTTCAGACTGAAATGAAAAGATTGCACTGAATAATCTGTGTTTAATTCTAGCTTAAAAATCCTATAGTTGACAGGTAAAAGGAGATTTGACTAAATGGAAAAGTACTTGTTTCAATATTAAAAGGTATTTTTCCCATTGCCCTGGCCTTTTTCAGATTAGCATTAACCTGAAAATAAGTGGGCAAAAATACATATGAAAAATATTTAACAGAAATACAATAACTACTAGACATAAGGCAAACTTAAGGTGTATTTTAAAGTTTTTATAATTAACGGGGTACTGTATAAAAACAAAAATCAGCGATAGCCAGACTTCCTTGGTTCAAAGCCACCCAGGGGAAACTGCGTACAAGCTTCTGCAGTCTCCTTCCCCAGGGAAGTTGCACCGGTTGTGTTTGATACCCACAGCAGTGAGTTGTGAGAGACGTGGATGTCGTCCACCAAGAAAGGTTACCAGAGGCTCGGCGCCCAGGGCTTTACTGGTCACGTAGGCACCTAAGTTCCTGGACACTGGCCCAGGGCCAGCTCTGTAAGCAGCCCTTCAGGGACTGTAGCCGTCTCAGACCTGTGTTATCCAGTCCACTGGAAGTCCCATGTTACATTAACTCTCTTCTACACAGGCCCATCCACACTTAGTATTTATGTCTTAACCACTTGGTAGCCATTTTAAAAATAATGCCCATAAATTGAAAGAAAAAATACTTTTATTTCATTCTTAATGACCGGAATTGCTTGCTAATGGATTATGTATACCTGTTGACCACTGCCTAATATCTCAGACCTTGGAACCATATTTTTCCTGCCACCCTCATTTTCTGCTTTACCTTGGTTTTTACACTGTCATTGATTTTTATCACAGCATCGCCTGAACAAAAACAGTTCTGTAAAGATGCGATGTCATTGTAAGGATTATAACCTTCTCCAGCGTCCAGCTACCTTAAGTTAAGTTATGGTTTCTGATAGGTGTTGAGGGGACAGCTTGGTGCAGAGTTTGGTGACAGTGGTTTTCTAACATAGCTTACACTGTTTGCTGAATTATTTCAGTAAAGTGGACAAAGAACTTTCTGCAAAACTCCAAAGGATAGAAAAGAGACATATTCAATGGGAAAATTAATTTTTTAAGTGTCTTATGGGATATTAAATTTGTAAGGACTGATGACTTCCCTGGTCTGAGTGGGGAGGAGGAAGGGACTCAGAATGTCAGGCCAGCATTTCACAAATGGATTTACTTTGTTTCAGGAGGTTGCCAGGTTCTGGCCAACTTTTTTTTTTTTTTAAGTCAGAGTCTCACGCTATCACCCTGGGTAGAGTGCTGTGGTGTCACAGCTCACAGCAACCTCCAACTCTCAGGCTCAAGTGATCCTCTTGCTTCAGCCCCCCGAGTAGCTGGGACCACAAGGCACCTACCACGGTGTCTGGCTGGTTTTTCTGTTTTTAGTAGAGATGGATGGGCTCTTGTGCTTGCTCTTGCTCAGGCTCGTCTTGAACCCCTGAGCTCAAGCAATCCACCCGCCTTGGCCTCCCAGAGTACAGGGATTATAGGAGTGAGCCATGGGCACCCAGCCTTCCTGGCTCCTGAGCTCAAGCAATCCACCTGCCTTGGCCTCCCAGAGTGCAGGGATTATAGGAGTGAGCCATGGGTACCCAGCCTTCCTGGCAACCTTTTGAAACAAGGAAGTTTCAGCCTTTTCCAAAGGTTATTGAAAACCATTTCTCAGCACTTGACATTGATGCTGACCCAAATGGCACCTTTTCTCTGGAATTTCTTTCTACTTCCTTTTGAATTAAAGGTAGGCAACCTGAATTCACACAGAAGTATATATACACAAATTTGTACCCACATGCATACATACAGAGGGTGCCAAATACTGTATACATATTTTAAGAAAGGAAAAGACTATATTAAAATCATACTCAAGTCACATTAAATTTCTGCAATTACAAGAGATACAACCTAACATATGTTATTCTTGTATTTTCTTACTATATATGCCAATAATCTCTCTCTACATAAGCTAGGAACTGTATTCAGCTCAAGTAACAGAGGACTACTTCCCCTGCCCCAGTATATAAATTCCAGTAGGAGTTTGTATGTTGTACTCAGGAAAAGAAAGCCAGGCTGTTGAAAGCTGGATGGGTAGCTCTGAATGTCACTGGGAGCCCATGCTTCTGGGTTTCTGTCTTTGGGATTTGACTCTCAGTTTGTACCCACGATATAGCTGCCAGAGCCCATGTCACAGTGTCTGCCCTTTAGTCAGAGAGAAGGGGGAGAGCAAAGAGCAAACTCGGCTTGAACTAGCTGAATTCATCCAACAACTTTCACTTAGATCTTTTTGGCCAGAACTGTGTCACGTGAACACTCTTACCTGCAAGGGAACTTGGGAAATGTACTTCAGTTTTGATTTTCCCTCCTGTTATTAGCTTTACCTGTTTAGTTATTCTGATGCTACTTATGCAAAATATTCCTTTAAATGATAAATTTACCAGGCAAAGATTTATCTATTAAAAATAGTAAGAAAAAAAGTCCAAGGGGTAAGGTAGGAAATTATTTTTCATTTAACAAGCTTACTGTTAGAAATTTTCTAAACTTATTTTTATTTCTTTTAGATCCTGAATATTATAAGAGATAACAACAATAACAGCAGTTAAAAGTTATAAAATGCTTGCTACCTGCCGAGAACTGTTTTAAGTGCCTTATAAACACTAACTCACTCAATCGTCAGAAGAGTCATGGATAGGATTCTGTCTCTTTTACAGATGAGGAAAAGCTGAGTACACTGAAGTTCAGTGGGCTGGCCAAGGTCACACACCTGTTAACTGGGTTGTGTGCCTTAGTGTTCATTTGGCACATTGTCTACTGAATTAAAAATTATTTAAACTTAAATTCTGTTCTTTCATTTCCTTGTTGTAAGTATTTGGCAAGGCACTTCAATCAGCATCTTACCTTTAAGATGAAATTAATAATACCTCATAAAATTTCTGTCAGGGTCAGTGATGATGACATAAAGCATCTAGTGTGTTAACCAGCAGATAGTGACTCAATAAATGGGAACTACTGCTTTAAAACAAAACGTGTGTCTTTATGTAGAGGCTGGAGTCAGTGAAGAAGGCAAGATGCCAATTCTTTTGAAACCTTTTTTTTTTTTTAATCAATGAAAAATACCTTGCAGGTTATAAGAAGCCAGTTTTGTTTTACATGTTTTTCAGATTAATGCTGAGCTGTATGGATTATTTGGCAAGAAGCAAACTGTAATTTCTCACACCTCTGGGGCTGTTAACCCAGCTGACAGCACGCCCAGCGCTATCAAGACACTCCTGTCCAAACACTGCGCGGAGCACCCGGACGACTGGGATGACCACCTGCTGGCCGTGTCCTTTGCCTTCAACATCACGCACTTGGTGTGTGCCTTTCTATGATGCTCTGTTTCTAACTTAGGACTATTTCTAGGCTAGATTACTGTTTCATTACAAAATTGCTGTTTTCTTTAAAATAGGAGCCTACTAAAAATACACCATATTTTCAAATGTTTAATCGAAATCCTTATATGGCGGAGACTTCAGATAGTCTTGAGGAAGTGGATGGTGGCAATACAAGTATGTTCACCAGAATTCTAGACGCTGTTAAAGAAGCTGATGAAACAGTGACGAATAAGACACCATCAGTGGCCCAGGTGATTCTGCTTCATAGAAAAACCCTAGAAATCTGTAAAGTGACATCTCCTTTTAAAGTTTTGGCATATATGCATGTGTATGCATGCACACACATGAGACACCCTTACACCAGAATTTTTTATCTGTCAAATTTTGCTTGTCTTGATTGTAACATATACTTATTAGCTACGAAATGCTGAGGCAATTATGAGAAAGCTCATTTTCAGACTCATTTCCGATTCTGCAGTCAAGTAGAGCTGGATTCAGAGGGAGTCATGCTGCTCATCAGCTGTTTGGCATTAGCAAGTTACTCTTCTTTAGTTTACTTCCTATGTCAGGACGAGTCTTTGAAATGTTGTCTTGAGAATTAAATGAGATGCCTAACTTCTAGTAGCATTTCAGTAAATCGCCATAATATGCATTTACTTTCAAGAAATTAGAGGCCCTTACATCCTTTGGTTCTTTTTTCTTTTTATACTTACAGGTGGAGAACAGCAATTTGGATGAACTAAATAAAAGCAAGATCATTGTTAAGAAGAAACCAAAGCAAATAAATCCATTTCATTTAAAAGTGGGGCATGAAGTTTTAAGACAAAGGAAAAATTGGTGGAAGGATGGTCGTTTCCAGTCTGAGTGGGTCGGTCCCTGCGTCATAGACTACATCACAGACAGTGGCTGTGCCGTCCTGAGGGACGGCTCTGGGGCGAGGCTGAAGAGGCCCATCAAGATGTCCCACCTGAAGCCCTACGTGAGAGAGGCCGGAGAGCACGGTGAATGGCTGTCACTTCTCTGCTTTTTACTTTCTTTGAGAAGAGAACTTAAAAATAACAGGAACCTTTTTCCCCTCTCTGGTTGGGTTTTCTTTTCCTTTCTCATTTTTATAAACTTGGGACAGTTTAGGTGTCCCAGGTGGTCTTTTTGTTAGATGTCTCTTCAGGATTGTCGGGCTTGTGAGCGGTTTCATTCTGATTTCTAGTGTGCGCTCTCATGGTTCTCACAGGAAGCTATGTGCACCTGTTTGCACTGAAGGAAAAAATAACATCTTTTCAATTTTTGGTTTCTTAATGCCCTATTAGTCATTTTGTGCCTCATTTTATTATGAAAAACAGTAAGGAAAGTCACTAATGCCAAAAACAAACATTTTGCCCAGAATCCAGTTGTAAGATTGATGTATCAAGGGACTTAAAATATCATTAATGTTGCTTTGTGGTGAGGTCACGGTAGGGTGCAGCGGGGGAGAGAGTGGGTGTCCCAGAACGCCAGGTGCTGTGAAGGGCACTCTGGACACCTTGTCCTTGCTCAGAACAGGACCTGCTCTGACCAGCCAAGACCCTAACGTCTCTGCCCATTTCTCTCACAGGCTAGTAAAATGATGTTTTTGCTGTGGTTTTCAGATTAAATCTCTCACTTTATCAACTGTTTTATCCTAATGTATTTGCCGCCTAGCAGGAGTCCTCAAACTTTTTAAACAGGGGCCCAGTTCACTGTTCCTTAGACCTTACTGCAGGCCCCAGGACAAGTCGACTGCTAAGCAGGACAGGCAGCAGTGGCAGAAACACCCGGTGGGCCAGATAAATGTCCTAGGTGGGCCACAGTTTGAGGATGCCTGCCTGGAGCTCTGAGGTGAATAAGAAAGAAGGAGGTAATTGGTACCTCACCTAGTAATTATGCTTCTTCTGTAAAGGAAGATGAGGTATTAATCATACTTGAACACGAATCACACTTCAGGGAAGATTTCTAAACAACAGGCTTCAGTAAGTAACGTGACACATGACCTGCACGCACCTTTTTAGAGGACGCTCACCTCTGCTTCTGGTCTGGGCCACAGCCCTGTGGTAAAGCTCCTCGTGCCTCTGCTCCTGTGACAGACCTGGCTGCTCTTGCCAGTGCACTTACCTTGGACTGTGCTCTAACTCTGAACACTCACAGGGCTCTTCTTCTCGGGTAGAAAGTAAGTGCTTCCACTCCCGGTGCCTATCCCTAGCTGTGAACTACTCTCCACGTGCCTTCCTGCCGCAGATCAAGTAGGAGACAGAAAGGCTGCCAAGGTGCCCCTGCTCCTTCTTCCTCAGCAGAATCTTCCCCTAGACTTGAGGTTTGAGACGTGCTCCTTCTAGTGTGTTAACCTTCCCTGATTGATACAAACTTCACTTCTAAAATGTTGCTATACCAGGTTCTGTTTTCAAAGATTTGCAGTTTGGTTTTGCCCAAGTTTAGATAAGAGGCAAACTATTTTGTTCTGTCGTATAATTCAGAAGCTACTTGAGAAGAACAGTTTCTAAACGGATTAAGTATAGTTTTTGCTCATTCTTGAATTGTCTGCAGAAGTTTCCTCCAGTAACTAAGGCTGCGGCAGGGTCACTGGAGGAAGGAGCCACTTCTCTAGTGTAGTCAGGATGAGGAACTGAGGCTGAGGGGTGAACTTGGTTTTGTTTTTCTTGTTCGCCAGATGAAGTTCAGATCTGAACATTGTAGAGTCTAGTTCCTGATTTCTATTTGGCCTCTTTTTGTGTTTCTCTTATTTGCATAAATTCAAAATAAATACGACTTCTACCATCTTTTATCTCCGTATCATTTATTTTCCTGGAAATTTTCACCTCACAAATTGATTTTAAAGAGTCCTTGAGTTACATTTTAATGGCAAAAAAAGTTTTTTGAGTAATCATCCACCTTTTTTTGTTTTTTGCAGCTTTTGGCTGGGGCCAGGTTTGAACTCGCCACCTCTGGTATATGGGGTCAGCACCCTACTCCTTTGAGCCACAGGCACCACCCCCATCTACCTTTTTTATTTGGCATAAATTTTGACCAGCTTTTTGCCACTCTGGCTTTATCTGTCTCTGCTTATCATTGCTGCTCTTTACCAGCCTTGAGAATCTGTAACTATAGTAGGGACTCATTGTCCACAGCAGGTGCCCGTGTTGCCAGCTTGGCACCCATTCTGATCTGGAACAGTGGGGAGGGCACATTCAGTGCTGGGTCTGCAGTAGTGCTGGGTCTGTCCTTGCTGTTTTATGCAGGCCGGTTTGGTATTTTGTCTAGTTTAAGAGTAGGCACTTGTCAATCCACTTATTTTAATACCAAGTTTTAAAACACACCATAGTGCCTCTTTAAAATCCTAATGTTCCCCCTTAAAGGAAAAAGTTCTGTGAGTGATCTGTCCAAATGGGTCTCACTGGCCTAAAATGGCTAAATCAAGGCATTGGCAGAGCTGAGTTCCTATCTGAGGGCTTTAGAACGAATCCATTTTCTTATCTCCTTCAGCTTCTAGAGCTCTCTTCCTTCCTTGTTCTGTGGTCCTGTACCTCTGCGTTCAAAGCTGGTGATGTCAGCCTCCTCTTCCACCTCCCTCTTCCACATTTGAGGACCACTGTCCTTGGGCCACCTAAATGGTCCAGGTCATCTCCCACCCAAATAATGCAGGATAATCCAGGACAAAGCTCAGCTGATCAGCAGCCTTAATTCTACTGGTACTTGAGTTCTCTTTGCCTTGTAAGGGTACATATTCGCAGGCTCCAGGTATTAGTGTCTGGATGTCTTTGGGCGCCATATTGAGTGGTAACTTTCAAGAGTTTTTCATCTGGCATTATTTTTCCCCATTGATATGGGCTTACTGGACATTTTTTTCTAAAATAGACCTGCTTCGTTTATGTAGAAAAAAGTTTTTCAGACAGAAAACCTACTTCATCAAAGATCTGTGAAAGCGTCTTTAGAAACTCCATAAAAATGGCTCAGCGCTTATAGCACAGTGGTTACAGTGCCAGCCACATACACCAAGGCTGGCGGGTTTGAACCCACCCGGGCCAGCTAAAACAACGATGACCACTGCAACAAAAAATAGCTGGGCATTGTGGCAGGCGCCTGTAGTTCCAGTTACTCGGGAGGCTGAGGCAAGAGAATCACTTAAGCCGGAGAGTTTGAGGTTGTTGTGGGCTGTGACACCAAGGCCCTCAACCGAGGGGGACATAGTGATACTCTGTCTCAAAAGAAGAAAAAAAACTCTGTAAATGCTGTGGTGTCTGCTGTCCATCTCTGATAATTGTGTAGCACTGTGTCAGCCTTGAACCTATAGGGTTCTCTGTGGGTTATTATACAGTTTCATGAGTGGCGCGTTTACTGTACCTAACATTTTTAAGTTTCCTTGTAAGCAAGAGACCAAACTTAGCCTCCAGTATTAACAGTAGGCTCACAGGAAACTTTGATTTTAAACCTTTAGCAACACGCCCTGAAAGTGTTTCAATTTCACTGATATTTTTCCTTCCCTCTTGCTGCTGTTGAGTAGAACGTTCAGTGTGGCCTGCACGGTTTGTTTTTGTCCTGCAGAGTTACATCTTCTTGGCATTCCACCCACTAGCACACAGAGATTGTTTTCTTACCACCTTCGGTTACTCATATTTTTATTCCATTGTAAATATGTGTATCTTCTTAATATCATTTTGACCTAATTGCTGCTTTTGCTTGAATAAGTAAACTTGGAAACTCTTTCAGAACTACAATACCAGGCGTAATCAGCCTCATGAAGAGGTGAATGTGCAAAGCTAAATGGCCATAAGGCCTAAGCCCACCGATGCCCAAACCCCATGGCTCTTCTCTTTTTGTACAGAGAATAGCTTTGTGTGATCTATTGAGGGTTTAACGTTATTAAATACATGAATTTTTAGAATTGAAATAGGCTCTGTGAGCTATTCAGACATTATGAGTTAAGTAGCATCATTTTCCAGGATATACTATCAAATTTATCTGTTCTGAAAACTTCCATGGCCCTCTAATCTAAATGGGCAGTCTACCTCCCTTCTGCGTAAAGAACTTAAAGCTTGAGAATTCTTTAAACTGTTAAAATTTTCAAAAGATCTGTTGATGTTTCAGGACAAAATCCAAGAAAGGAAAGGCAGGGGTCCAGGAAATTTATCAGCTGGGATGGAGTTCCGTCTAAGAATTAGAGCACGTGATGGGAGAGTGTTTCGTGTATGTCGGGGATGGAGTTCCTTCTAAGGAGTTAGAACACGCGATGGGAGAGTGTTTCGCGTGTGTCGGGGATGGAGTTCCTTCTAAGGAGTTAGAACACGTGATGGGAGAGTGTTTCACGTGTGTCGGGGATGGAGTTCCCTCTAAGGAGTTAGAACACGCGATGAGAGAGTGTTTTGCGTGTATCACCCTTTGTGTTAAAAGGGGCTGCTGTTTTGCATTCGTTTAAAACCTTTTTAAAATTCATTTTAAACCTTTTTTCTAACAGTGATAATAAATTTGCTCCCAAATAGAATAAAATGTAGGGAAGGAAGATTCTCTGTTAATACTTTGGTATTGATTAGTTCCACCTTAAAAGTTTCTGAGAATTTTGGTATCAGGTTAGACTTTAAAAAGCTAAGCTTTTCAAGCGTCTTTATTGGAGCCTGATTCCTTATCCAATCCTATTCCTACTCTATAAACCTTACATAGCAACTGTGTTCATTTTGTTTTTACCTTCATGTTGTAACAATTTGATATTCCTAATATATGTTTGGGTTCATTAAAGACTGGAGAATTATCTAAAATTGTAAGCATAAGGATTTAACAGTTCTGTTTATCAAAATACCTTTCATAACCCCACTCACCCAGGAATGCTTACGGAAGCATATTAAAGATACCATCGTTACCAAAAATAAAGTTTTATAATTTTGTTTTTAACCCCTATGATAATTCTCACTCCTCCTGTCTCCTGGTCCCCACATGTGGTTTTCTATCAAAGACAGGTCAAAGGAACAAGAAAACCTTTTAAACCCTGGATCTTCCCTGTGCTCTCTATATATGAAGTGTCAAATTTATGTGCCGTTTGCTTATTCCTAGACACGGCTGTTTATTTAATAGACAGGAGAATCCCCAGAAGTTAATCTTGATTGTTCATTTTCATACCTGGGATTTTTGTTTCTTATTTAAAATTAATTTTAAAATGATATATGATTACAGTTCTAAAAACCAAATTTATCGTGTCTCTTTCAGACAGCCTTTATCTCTTGCAAGGCTCAGTGGTGGCAGATCACGACTACATTGGGTTGCCTGAAACTCCAGCTGGAGCGTACCCAGCAGATATCCTGGTGGAAGGTGCAGCCGCTGGTCTCGTTGGTAATGAACTGCTGACGTCCAGCAAAGATCGAGATCTCTTAGAGTACAGAAATGCCAAGATCTCTCCACTGATAGAAGATCATGGGACTCTTGAAAAACAGACTTTCAGTCTGTTGGACTCTTCAAACCAAGTTCTTGAGTACCTAAGTTAGTAAATTCCAAAGTTCATTTAAAGTGCTTGTTTAGAATGTATAAATTCTTAAGTATTGATATCTTATTCATTAAAACAGGTTGTATAGAACAAGTGTCTTGACACACTCCTAATGACTAAATCCTGAAGGTTTATTTTATAACTATTTATTTATCGAAAGTTGTGCTATACTTGAATGTCAGTATACATATATATAAAGGCAAAGGAAGCCTCTAATATGTAGAATTCGCATTAAGACAGTCAAAGCACCCTCGCTTCTTAGGGAATAAATTAAATTTTAGCTCAAATGCTCAAGTCTTTGGTATTGGTACTGTGTTTTCTTTTCACGTTCAAATTTTTTATCATAGAATATCTACATTTAAAAAATAAACTACCTAGAATGGGATTAATAAATATTGAACAAACTATAACAGTGAATGAAATGGAACTTTTTCCTCTATCATTAGAACTTCTAAAAACAATATTTTAGGAAAAAGATTAGGGTTGCTTAATGGGATTTCGCAGGATTTTGGTAATTTCAAATTATCTGTTTTGCTGGGGTCCAGATAGGGGAGTACAAGTATATATTGGTTGAATACATTTGTTCATTTCCATATTATATATTAAAGCCAAAAGATCCATTAGTAAGATTTTTTCTGCAATTTTAAGAAAAGTAAACAATAATATTAAAATAACTTTGATTAAAGATTTTAAGTTGCAATTTCTATAATACAACTTTGTTCAACAAATACTTAGCAATAGGGGAAAACAGGAAGATGAGTCCGATGTGCCCCTTCCCCGTGAGGAACTGATTGGTAAGGAACTGATTGGTAAGGAACCTTGGCTGCACAGGCCAGGTGCGCGTCAGGACCTGCCAGGTGAGGAACTGATTGTCTGGTAAGGAACCTTGGCTGTGCAGGCCAGGTGCGCGTCAGGACCTGCCAGGTGAGGAACTGATTATCTAGTGAGGAACCTTGGCTGCGCAGGCCACGTGCGCGTCAGGACCTGCCAGGTGAGCGTCAGCACCTGCCAGGTGAGGAACTGATTGTCTGGTAAGGAACCTTGGCTGCGCAGGCCACGTGCGCGTCAGAACCTGCCAGGTGAGGAACTGATTGTCTGGTAAGGAACCTTGGCTGTGCAGGCCAGGTGCCAGGTGAGGAACTGATTGGTAAGGAACCTTGGCTGCGCAGGCCAGGTGCGCGTCAGGACCTGCCAGGTGAGGAACTGATTGTCTGGTAAGGAACCTTGGCTGCGCAGGCCAGGTGCGCATCAGGAGGTGCCGGATGTCGCTGGTTTCCTTGTGCACAGATGTCTTGTTAGCGTCTCTGTCTCAGGCCGTAAGAAGCCTAAGTCTTCCTTCCTGCTATTTTTCAGTTGTGCAGAAAGTGGTAACAGAATAATTTGTTCAGAGTTCTAAATATGACTGGGTCACTTTCAGTATTGGAATTTCTAACAATTTTAATTACCACTTAGAAAATAAGAATTTTAAATAAAAAATTAGTTTCATAATTTTGTTTTCTACAAATGTACCTGTTATTAAGGGAGAAATATTAGCACTGTGCAGTGTTAAGGTTGATACTAAGCAGGCCAAGACCAGTTAAATGCCATCAAGTTGAAAACTATTTAAGTTGATAGGTCACCCTGGCCGTGAGGCCCAGAGTGAGAGGTCTGCTCCTGAGTCCCTCACTGTCCCCCTCACCCCCCTTTCCTTCCTTCCTCACCCCACTGTAAGGAGCAGGCGTAGGGAGGAAAAGAGAACTTCAGTTTTGAATTTGTCGAGTTCAGGATGCTTATTACACATCTAGACAGATCTGTTGAAAAGACATTTGGATATAAGAATCTGAAATTCAGTCACTTCTCGCACTTGTCTGAGGTCAAGCGCGAAGTCTGGGGTTTGGGTGACGCAGAGTCTGCACAGAGACCTGCGATCATTTCTGAGGCGGCGATTGAGAGCTTCTGGGGATTGGTCATGCATATGTAAAGAATGGCATTATTAATATTACGTGGCACAACCAACAGAGGCTCAAGTAGGTTTCCCAGCTGTAGGGACCGTGACAACAGAGCACTCCCCTCCTGCCCCGTTGTGATGGATGCAGCTGAAATGGTGACACATTTAAGGTACCACACACCAGCAGGCAAGTTCTCAAGCATTTCATTCTCTTCAGGCAGTGAAGACTGAATGAGGCAGTGACTTGTTTGCAATCCCGTGTTAGTTTGTCTTTGCCAAGTCATTTACAGTCCAGTGTAATTTATGTAGAATTTCTGAAGTCGCTCCAGTATCACTTTGCTGTTTTCACCTCAATTTGCAATTTGAAAACTGGAAAGAAGAGAACTTTTTTTATTTATTAGAATAAAAATCAGAAATTTTTGGAATGTCTTCTACCTACAAACTTGAGGGTTTTTTTTTAGCCTTTCATTATAAATGTGCCTTTGGTCTTCTGTCAGTGAATAATAGAACTTAAAAATCTTGGCATCACACATAATTGTTACTAAGACACCTAGATTGTCACGGTCACTGGGATCCAGGGTTTTGCTGAGCACTTGGAGCCCACCGGGGAAGCTGTGTCAGCTTACTAGACGATGTGCGTGTTACTCCCCCCGTGATGACTCACTGGACGAACACGTGTAATGGGGGGGGGTGCAAAGAAGCAGAAAACCACGAAGCTTTCTGTTTCCTGCCCACATGTAATTCAGCCCTTTCCACTCTGGGGTCTCACTGATGGAGGCTACCCAAGCTGAGGATTGTAAGTAGGGAGTAGATTGGTGTGGGGTGAAGCTGTCATCCTAGCAAAAGGACCCCGCTAGGCCAGAACACCGTGCTGGGGCACAGAATTCCACATCCACAGAAGCTTCCCCTCTGTGGACCTCTCCCTAAACAAGGGAGACGGTGTTGAAGGCCACTTCCAGGAAGGGCAGAGAACTGAGCTCAGCAGGACGCGTTTTCACAAGTGTGAAGCTGGAGAATGAGACCCTTAGTAGTGGGAGGAGCTATTCAGTATTAGAACTAGCCATGACCTAATTCTGGAAGCCGTGAAAGTATTTCTGTGTGGCCCAGCTGTGACAGGGAGTTTCCAGGCCTTGTGATGGATGTTGAGTTACCTGGCTTGAAGATAATTGTATAGTTTTGTTTTTATAAAGAACCTTACTGAGAACTATAGTTCACATTCTATAAAATTTACTCATTTGAAGTGATAAGTCAATGGTTTGTAGTATTCACAGAGTTGTACAAAAATTGTCTTGATTTAATTTTAGGACATGATTGTCCCCCCACCAAAGACATATCCTACCCATTAGTGCCGTGGTTCTCAACCTGTGGGCCGCGACATTAGGAAGGTTGAGAACCTCTGCGTTAGTAGCCCTTCACTATCCCACACTCCACCCGTGGCCATTTCATGTACAGGGAATCAGACAATACCTGGTCTCCACGACTGGCTTCTGTCAGTTGGCGTAACATCTTCAAGGTTCATTAATGTTGAAATGTGTCAGTATTTCCCTCCTTCTCACTGCTGAATAATATCACATTGTATAAATATCCCACGTTTACTTATCCGTTTACTGGCTGATGGACGTTTGGTTGTTTCCATATTTTGGTTTTATAAATATTGCTGCTGAGAACACTCACGTACGAGTGGCTGTAGATTTTCATTTCTCTGGACTATGTACTTGTCAAAGTCAAAATAAAAATGTAGAAATGAATTGAAATTTGGAACGTACATGCAGACTGGGTGGTCTTTAATACAAAGAGAAGGTTGGAGGTTTTATTAAAAAGAGAAGTGTTATATAATATTGCTCTTTGAGAAAATTCATTGCATTGTGGGTTTTTTTGTTTGTTTTTGTTTTTTTCAATTTGAAAGCAGTCACTGTTTATTAACTGACCAGATTACAAAAACAATCAGGGCAGATACCTGAGCTCATTCTTCTAATAAGCCTATTGATGGCTTCTACAAAGTGAAAGCATCTTCACCTTCTACAAAGTGGGTTCTTCTTCTCCACCCCCCCCCATGGAGATGGTAACTTGAAGGGTCACAAGACGTTATTTCCTTCTTTGAAGCTTTTTCCACCAGTATAGATCTCATGAATCAGATCCTCCATGCAGATGATGCCATATTTACCAAGAGATGGAGCAATCAAGCTGTTATCAGTCAATGCAACTCATTTCTTATTCACTTAACCACGCTTGTAGATTAGCTCATTTACTGACTTCAGATCTGGGTACCCCCATACAATATACGGTTCTACAATCCTCAGCATGTTAATGGAAGCCTTGTTGAGCTCAACAAAATTTCCACTGAAGATCTGGTGAAGGCGAAGAAGCTGCCACACCTTTTGGACCTTTGGACTCACACCACTGATGCTTCTGGTCCTGATGACAAATACCAGTTTGGGTTCTGCAGGTGCAGGGAGGTTGCCGGCTTTTCCTGCCATCCCAGCTGTCTGAGTCTCGGCTCTATGCTTCTGCCTGCCTGGCCTCCTGATGATGGTGCTCAGCTGCTTCATAGATGAGCCTCCTCGCTTTTCAAAGCACCATTTGGGCACACTTCTTTCTCAGATGCTTGATCTTCAGCTCTGTGAAATTCTTTTGCTTTTTCTTAAGGGTTTCTGGCACTGCAGGAAACTTCTTTTTCTTCTCTTCAGCACCTTCCATGGTTCCAAGGCATTGGGTTTTAAAATGTTCCCTCTGTTTCTAATACCCAACCCCAGTAAATTTCAATCATTTTCAGTGTGTTAAAAGCGAGTGTTAATGAATTATGTGATACCTGAATTCCAGATATTTTCAAATGCATGCATTCTTGGCATGATGTCATAAAATCTGAATGATTAGCAGTGTTTTTAATTATTTTTCTTGAAGGCAAAGTTACCATTCACTAAATAGCACCTATTTTGGAATGTGTGACTCCATGGAAAAGCTTTTACTAAGTTTTGCCACCAGATGTCAGCCATTCACTGCAGTGGTGCTGGGTGTCCTGAAGAACTGCGGATTCCTCTGTGTGTGCGTCCCCCTCATCTCTCCGTCTCGGATGCTTGCTTATACTCTTTCCTGTTATCCCTATCAGTCTCTCTATTAAGCAATTGTCGATTGATTGATCTATTTATTTATAAACCACATATCTTTTCTAATCTACCTAAATAAGGAAAAAGAATATACTAAGGTCTTTTGAGGAAAAATACATTAATAAAATAAAGTATTTACGTAATACAAATATGAAAATGACAGTAAAATATTTTACAAACTTCATTCTGGAATTCCAAGTCGTTTTAGCACATTTACTTTGAGACCACTGCAATATTTGGGAGCCTTGTTTCAGAACGTACTTTAAACCGTCAACTGGAATCACTGTGTTTTGGAAGTTCTATCAGATTCTTGTGACTCTGGAATCACATTTGAATTGGAAGAATATTAATGACATAATGAGAAAAAGATGCAGTATTCAAATAGGTCCTAGTATGATTTAAAAAGCTAATTTACTATTAGAAAAAGATGCATAGATAGTTCTCCTCTACCAACAACCACCCACAGCCTTTATTGTCACCGATTTTTCTGTCTCATGTTTTTTTGAACAGTATGCCCATCTGTGATCCCTCGCTGCAAAGTCCATTAGCAGTCTGGCTCTACCTCCATCACTGAATTTAATACAATGAATTTATATTTCATTTTCCTTTTTAGAAGTCAGGAAGCTTCGCAATTATCTACTGCAGGTATTCTCAAACTCTGGCCCGTGGGCCACATGCAGCCTGCTTAGGACATTTATCTGGCCCACTGGGTGTTTATACCTTTGCTGCCTGTCCTGCTTAGCAGCCAACTCATCCCAGGGCTGTCCGGCCCTCCAACCGTCTGAGGGACAGTGAACTGTCCCCCTGTTTAAAAATTTTGAAGATCCCTAGAGAATCAAGCTAGTACTGAGGAAAACACCTGTGAGACACCCAGAGAGACAAAGACATACACACATAGACATCATTCTTATGCCTCCATATCTTACTCTAGAATTTTTGAGCCAATGAGCCCATGAACCAAGATGTTTTATAACAGGAACAGTCTGAAAAAGGGTAAAACTCTTACACGTTGTCCCTTTAATACTGTCCACCCTTCAGGAAATTAAAACTTTCATCCCTGCCCAACACCAGTAATCAGAGGGGCATGGGAGTGTCCTTTGTTCTTTGTGACATAGGATATGGCTCAAGGGAATTGTCCAGGCAAAGGTCAAGAGAGATGGAGTCAGTGAGGACCAACAACTATCTTTGAAAGCAAGAGCCTGAAGCTGAACTCCCCCCTTTAAAAGCTCTGACTTCTCTTCAAGCACGAGTGTGAGGGTATTTAGCAGGTGCTCCTTTTATCCCTTGTTCTGTAATCATTGGAAGGCTTATTTTAGATTGCAGATTCAGGGTGAGAACTGTGCCTTTCTAATCTGTGTATATCACACATAATGCAACTTAGTATTTGTTGAATGAATCCTTTGCCTTTCATTTAACTTTTCAGGGATTACCTGGGTACATATTTTGTCGCAGATATAAGAATTGTGGTTGCATTTTAAAGAAAGGATCAACTTCTTTCAAATGGAGGCCAAGCAATTCTCAGAACAAGGTTCTAGAAATTCAAAACTCTTAAAAGATTTCTATGAATTCTATGACCTCTGAGAAATATAATAATACAAGGTTAAATAAACTCTGAAAATTCAAAGTGCCAGAAACTAGACCTCAAAAGCATTGTGGTTAGTGTAAGTAGACTAGTTAACTCCTTTGAGCCTCATTTAAAAAAAATTATTAACATATGAGTGGGGTGACCCAGCCAAGGATTTGTGAACATTAAGCCCTCCTCTTGAAAAGACTAAGGCCAGCTGAGTTACTACTGGTCATGAGAAGGTTGGTCAGACTTGCCTCCCCATCCCCCTTCCTGCTGGGGGACACCCTTTGTAAGTCAGTAACAGCCCTAAGGGGGGGGGCAAAGTTTGATCCACACCTGTAGGTCCTCAATTTAGTTAATGTATAATTGAGTCTGGGTATATGGCCAGTGGTTTGTCTCTGATTTACAGACTTCCTCAATCTTAAAGCATTTCAAGCCTTTAAACCAGTGGCTCTCAACCTTCCTAATGCCACGGCCCTTTAATAGAGTTCCTGTGGGTTGCGACCCACAGGTTGAGAACTGCTGCTTTAAACAAAGTTTCATTCCTTTAACCAACTACACATGAGTCTTTAAACCCACCTGTAACATGTACGACCCTCTACTTTTGCAGGCCAAATCACTGTCTGCCTGTACACCTTCCCTGTGACTTTATTTGTAATTCCTGTCTCCCTGAATTGTATAAAACCAAACAGGAGCCCCACTGTGGCAGAACTGCCTGCTGAAGGCTTCTGGGAGATAGTTACCTAGGCCATGGTCACACATACCCGGCTGAGGATAAACCTCTTCAAGTTGTTTCAGAGTTTGGCTTCTTTTCCATTGACAGATTACATTTTGCTTTTTATTTACTAAGAGAAAAAAAAAGAAGTAAAATGTACAGACTGCTATAATGTAAATGTCAGTAGAGCTGGGATGTTGCCCTTCACTACCTTATATCCAGAACTTAGAGATTTTGCTTGTGAGAAATTCAGAAGTAATTTAAAGAGCCCAGGCCACTGGTCACAGAGGGCAGGGACCACATGCGAGTCGTGGCCTGGGCTCTTTAAAAGTGCTGCTGTTTTCGAAGGGCAAAAAATGGCAAGAGAATTACTTCAGATAGAAGGAGACAAAGGATAAACAGCTGCACTGTGTGACCCTTCATTGGATCCTTTCTGGGGACAGAGAGAGTTTGAGTCTGGGCTACTCGTTGATTGTTAAGGAATCAGTGTTGAGTTCCTGGGCTACAGTAACAGCTTTGTGACTTTGTGGGAGAATGTGCTGAGCTCTCCAGCAATACCTGTGCAAGTTCAGTGTCTGCAACTGCTTTCCTCTAGTTCCTCCAGTTATTTTCATTTAAATGTTTTTCTCTCACTTTATTGAGGTGTACACAAAATGGCACATAACACAGCCTACTTTGAAATGGTTCAGTAGAGGTAAATTACTGTGTGAGCACATACGTGTATACGTCTCCACACTGAAAACATGGCAACAGGTCAGCCCCAGTGAGTCGAGGAGAAGAAAAGCTGTGGGTACTCACAGTGCCGGTCTTTCAGTCGTTCTGTGGCTTTGAAAACTCCAGAGTGAAAATTGAGGACCACAGAGCATCATAATTTGCTTGCATGTTTGTTTCAAATAAATGGAATTGACTAATCACCGTATTTTGTTGATTTATCTTTTTTTTTTTTTTTTGAGGCAGAGTCTCACTCTGTCACCCTGGGTAGAGTGCCAAAGCGTCATCATAGCTCACAGCAACCTCCAACTCTGGGGCTCAAGCAATCCTCTTGCCTCAGTTTTCTATTTTTAGTAGAGGCGGGGTCTTGCTCTTTCTCAGGTCTTTATTGCTAAATCCTTTCTCTGTAATGGTACCGTATGTGCTCAGTTTTGGAGCACAGAGAATAAATGTTCCATATTTTGCAAGTTGGTGGGACCACATGGTGCATCTTACAAGGGTACATCTGAAATTTACTAGGTATAGAATATAAATGTCTTAACACAATAACTAAGAAAATGCCGTGAAGGCTATGTTAACTAGTTTGATGAAAACATTTCAAATTGTATATGAAACCAGCACACTGTACCCCATGATTACATTAATGTATACAGCTATGATTTAATAAAAAAAAAATAATAACTGACATCTTTGTGCTTTGGTGTTTCGAAATTTTTAAGGCTATGAGGAAGAGTTACATTATCAACATATTCTCTAGAGTTAAAGTTCTCAATTAAGTCATGAGGTTGTAAAAACACATCAAATAAGTTTGCTTATTCTTGCCTTTAGCTGTGATTCAAAACTAAAAAAAGTAAATCTAACATAGCGGCTTGCTGAGGAGACCGAAAGGAGGTCTTAGGGAGACCCCTGGCGGCCTTTCTGTGACTCTCAGTGATTTCTCCTGGTCGGATAGTCGGGGATTAACAGGAGAGCTGCTCCTAAGTTCCGGCCCTGGAGATAATGTGCATCTTGGTTTTATCGTGATCTGCGTTTGAGGAAATCAGGTCAGTGACTAAGGGGTCTATTACTTTCCAGAGACCACGTCTTGGAGAGGAGGGCTTTGTGTGCCCAAGACTGTGTTAAGGCTCAGCTACTGTCTGTAGGGTTGTTCCCTAAAGAGGGACCATGGAACGCTGGACCCAAACCACTAGGGATGCTGCTTTAAAAATACTGATCTTTCACCCAGGGCAGTGAATCAGAAACTCTGGGGATAGAACCAAGTCAGTACCTAAAATAAATACTTGCAAATGATTATTATCCACACGGAAGTTTGAGAAGTATTGCAATGATGAATTAGCTTGGACCTGTATTAACTTTCAGCTACTGTGCAGGCGTGAAGCTGAGGAATAAGGCCTAATTCAAAGACTTTGGCTTTCACTGTCAAGCAGCTTCTTAAATACTCGATATGGATAATAACATCGGGGTGAGAATTAAAGATGCATGGAACTTTGAAAAAAGAATGTGCTGATTTAATAAACTAAGGAAGAAAGCTTAGGACAAAGGATTTTATTCACACGGTAATTCAGGGCCAACTTAGTGACAAGGCTATTCTTTTAAATTCTCCAAATTATATTCTCAGGGTATGTTATTAGGAAAAAAAAAAGAAAGCACAGCTGTTTCCCTTTGCTTTTTTAATAAGTCAATTATGCCCATTTTAGTTATCCAATGTAACACATTGAACAATTAAGGCATTCAGATCTTGGTATTAATAGTCATATCAAAACACCTCAGGTCCCATCTTCCCTCTCCAAACATCCGTGAGGCATAATTTATGTAAAAATATAGCCATCCACTCATAGTAATTGGCAAGGTAGAACAGCGTTCTCAGAGACATTGGTCTTTAATCATGGCTGACGTTTTCATCACCTGGCCTATGTTTGTTCTCCACTATAAGTCAACTAAATCAGGATCTCCTGATTGCCCAACATTTTTTTGTTTGCTTTTTAGTTCCCTAGGTAATTCTACTTTGGGGCATTTCCCAGACAGCGCAGTATTTAACTGACTCAAGAAATGAAGTTCAACACGAGCAGTAATCAGTGGAAAGGTTGCCCGAAGTCACTGCTGTTCGTCCCTTTCACGTCTGCCATCTTTAATTAAGCCAGGTTTGTAGAAGAGGCTGGGGTGCTGGGGCAGCGTTGTAACGCCCTAGCAGACTTTCCTTTTCCACATTCCCTTCTTTTATTCCCATGTGCTCAGAGTAAGAGATTACGCGAGAACAGACCTGCAAAAGGCACGTGCCTCCTCTACAAGATACTCTTGAAAACTTTACAACATGGTGCTATCATTCAGAAGGTACTTGGGAGCAAATTTTTCAGTCTTATTATTAGAAATACTAAATGTTTAATGGGCTCATGAATTATGGAAGTAATCAGGTTTTATTTATTGAGTTGCTGGAAAGTTTGGAGCCAAATTTGTTCTCCACAAGCAGGTGTCATAGGGATCATTCCTGTGTCGATGTTTCCATTTTTGTATTTGTTTTTGCTCTTTTGTCTCCTCAGAATTTGTCACTTTGGTCTATGCTTTTGCCTCAGTTAAACCACTCTAACACTGTTCAGGAAGAAGATTAGGTGCACGTAACATTAAAATAATGTAGCTAATAGAGCTGATGATCAAACACTGCAAAGACAGCTTTGGTACAAGTCAACCAACTTCCTCAGTGTGAGAAAACTTGAATAGCATCTAAGTAAAGCTGTAAAAGATGTGTCCTGGGCACGGGAGTCATTTTGATTTTGAAATGAAAATACAAAGATACGGTGTGTTCACCACCAATGTGCTGAAAGGAGTGTGAAGCAGTGATCAGAGGGAGGGAAAATGTATCCTCCATTTGCGAAGACAAAGTGCAAGGATTAAAAAGAGGTGAAGTTTCTAGGTATGGAGGACGCCCAAATTTCAACATGATTAGGTAAATACCCAGGAAGTGACCAAATCTTTCGATTACATTCTCTTCAATATCAATTATCAGGTAAAAAAAAAATCTAGCTAAAGTTAGACCTTAAAAAATCATATTACAATGGAAAAAAAAATCTAGCTAAAGTTAGACCTTAAAAAATCATATTACAATGGAACACATTGTAATATAACTCTTATTTGCAGAGCAGCCTGTGTGTTGTTTTCATGATTAGTCATTACATCTCTATTATCCCAACAACGGAGATGCCTGATATGCAAGTAGGCATTTGAAAAAAGACCTCTAGAGCCCCATCATTTAAAAATGAAATGTTATCAGGGTCTTTCTAAATTGCATTGATAGATGATGAAAAAAATGGTTTTAAAGTAGTTTGCTGTCAGTGTATGAGATGAATATTCCTGTGGATAGTGGGAATCTGGGTGAAATTATTCTTTAAAAGGAAAATCAGTAGTAATCTGCACGAATAGATTCATTTGCAAATGCAATCTTAACTCTGAAACACAGGCTTCCTCTTAGCTATGATCACCTTTTATTAAAGTTTTTAGCCTCTGATTGATACACAGGCAAACCCCCTCTGATTGTAAAAGAGAGCCTGATTTCACAGATGCATGTAAACTCAGGCTGGTTTTTAATTTATATTGGCTACATAACAAAATATCCTCTAAATTTTGTACAATATAACATATATATTTTTTTGGGTTGAAGACATTAAGTTTCACTAATATTTGTGTTTGTGTAATTTTTACAAAAGGTGTATACAAAACCTGCAAGTATGCAAAGATCGCAATATCACTCTGACAGCTAATGCTCTGAAAACACTTTATTACACAAATTACATTCAGGTTCTGAAAATAGTGATCTAACAGTGTAACCATCTAAAAATAAGACATCCAGAAACACACCGACTGAAGAAGAACATTTTAAAAAGAATTTAAATAGAGACTTTTTTTCTTTCCCTCATTGCAATATAATGTTAGTGATTTTAAAAAAATAGAAGGAGATTTAGCAGCTTTGCCATCATGTAGCACAAAGTTTCTCTGTACTGCCACAGGCGGAGAATGCTGACCAGGAAAGGCACAGGAGAGGACACTGGCAATGAAAGTGCTGCTGGGGGTACTGAGTGCGAGCGGAGAACGGGGTTATCTACAACCACTGCGAAGCCGGACGTGTAAATGAGCAAAACCTCCAGGTAAGACGAGTGCTCTGACGGGACAAGGGGACCGTGCCTCTGTCCTGTGTCTACAGACAATGGCACTCTCCTGAGCTTTCAGGAAACTCCTCAGCTAGAAACAGAAGCCAACGTAACCAAAGCAAGGCAAAGAAAATGTGTACAGTCCCACAGTGACCAGTACGGTTTACAATTAAATACGGAGAACTTGAAACGTGCTAAAGGGAAAGGAATCGGCATTCTTGGTTCGTGTCACTCGGTCAAAACAGGCCTGGCTTTCAGGAGGAGGAGGGCAGAGGCGCTGAGTATTCCTCTTCAGATTCGCTGCCCTCGTCCTCGTCCTTCTCCTGGTCACTCCCCTCCGTGCTCAGGCGGTCGAACCCCTTCCGGCTGTAGCCCTTCCGGCTGGCGAAGAAATTCCCAAGGTTTAAGCCTCCGCTTCCCTTTCCTGGAGAAAGCAAACAGCAACAAAAAATTGAGGTAAAGTTCGCACGAGCGATGCTTAATCTCCTTATAAATTCTCAAGTGGCAAATTAAGTCAGAATTTGGGGACGGGTAGAATTAAAAGAAAAACAGTGACAGAGAGACACATCCTACAGAACCAGACAGATACTAATCCACAGACGCTCCCCAGCACAGTGTGTCTGTGGAAATATGTGAAATATTTCAGATTCCCGTTTCCTCCCCTGCTTCCCCCAGCTCTCTGCACAACTGGCATCCCTCCAGCAGCTCTCTTCATCTCGATGATCTTTTTGAAAAGGTCATCTCCACTATGACAAGCATTGACACGCTGACAGAAGTGACAGGAAATTGACTGAGGACCAATGAAGCTACGTAAAAGGCAGGAAAAGACTCAGAGAACACAGAACGGCAACAGCACAAAAAATGGAAACCAGAAACTTGCTGCAGGGATCCCCTTTGGTTGAGGTCATGGTTTGCGTCCAGCGTCTACACTGGGGATGCTGTGTGTTTCATTTTCAGAAACAAATGGGAAATATCTCCTTGCTCTTTTAAAGGACGCGAGCTTGTTGACGTTGAACCAAACGTGCAGTGATCTAAAAGGTCACAGGCATACCTCTAAATCTTCCTAGTACTCTTCCTGAACTTGCCTCGAGTTTGTGTTCACAATCTGTTAAAAAAGAAAAAAAATAAGACGGCACGTTTCAAAATGAGTCCCAGTCACCCTCCTTAACCTAAATAGGCTCAACTTCCAACTAAAATCTGGAATTCATAAATGATTAACAAGTCCTGGCTCTTTTCTGTATGCA
Organism: Galago senegalensis; assembly: GCA_963575145.1. NCBI lineage: Eukaryota > Metazoa > Chordata > Mammalia > Primates > Galagidae > Galago > Galago senegalensis. The sequence continues at coordinate 17,251 of CAUYTI010149479.1, read as the reverse complement.
ATGCCAAGAAGAAAAAGGTAATATAATATAGAGATGCACGTAAGCACGTGAGCTGGGCTTGGCTCCTGCAGTCTGTTCTATCTTGATAAATTACTTCTCCAAGCTTCAGTTTTCTCCTCTGAGAAAAGAGCCATCAAGGATAGTCCCTGCCCACCTGCCAGGGAGAAACGGGCGCTGCACGGATGTGTCTAGCGCCGTGCCTGGTACATGGGCAGTAACGATTGTAGGCTTGTTACCGTCATTTATAAAAGTTTAGACGCTTCGGCTACTGTAATTAGGGATGTTTGTTTTAGGCTTTACCCCTTCTACTAAGAGCAGTATGCATTCTGCTTGAGAAAGCTTTGCATCCATGTACCGAATTTTAGCTGACACCCTGAGGACTGTCCAAGCACCCCAGGTGACTCTAAGGCTCCCACAAGGCTGCCCATCTCCATGAAGGTGGGACGAACCCCCGGTGGATTTCACCATTTCCCTTCCCTGGTGTCCCCCACTCTCTCAAGGGCTATGGCCAGATGCCAGGAGACCCTCCAGCCCAGCCCTGGGGGGTCTCCTATTACGTCTCTACCCAGGAGTGAAGCAGCCGCATGGAAGAAGCTCACAGGCAGGATGGTGGCTAGGCCTGAAGGGAAGACGCTGGTGTGACTGTTAGAAAGCCAACAGGCTAGAAGGTAAATTCCACAAGGATGCAGGACATCCTGAGGCTGTGCTGAAAAGGTGGGTCCTTGACGAGGACAGACTGGACAAGATTTATCAAGAACCAATGCTGGAAAAAGGCAGGAGGCTGATCCACTTTTAGAATTAAACACATTGGACTGAACCACCCAAAGCTGCATTTTTGCTAAATACAACACAGTTGAGTGATGGCAACTTCCTATAGTCCAGCCTGGGTTTCTGCCTTCCCCGCCCGCTCCTGGCAAGTCAGCATTATGTGGCAGTGCCACGTCACATGTGCAAAAGGAGGGATCAAAACTTCTCAACTCTCTGTCCACTTCCCCCGCCACACAGGCGGCTAACACCATCCCTGCCACCTGCCCACAGGCCTCCCTGTCCCTGAGCCCTGTGTGTTTGTCACCACACTTACTACCCTGCACTGTAACCTGCGTGCACGGTCGCTCTTCTACGTGGCATCCACTCGGTGAGAGCTCAGATCTATCCATTCATTCTTTCAATAACTACTGAACCCTTAGTGTTGGGGACTGTTATTTGTGCTGGGGATACCTCGATACATCAGTAAACAAGATGCGTATGAGTTTTACTCTTTTGAAGCTTCCCTCTAATTCCTCGAAGACAGTAACTAATGTTTATTTCTCTTTGCCCTGTGCATGATAGTTTCAGATTCATAACTGGGGATCAATATAAGTTCTTTTTGAGAAGAATTAACCATATTTTTGCAGAGATTTATTGACTGCAGATGAAAGACAAAAGCAAGTCCAGGAAAAACTTATTAAACTGAATTCTTTGTTTTCTGCCTCCACACCTTTTTCTGTGTCAGGGCTGTGCCATGGGCACGGAGTCCCTGCCACGGCCACCTTGATGCTGTTTCTTGATCAAACACCACCTCTGTCCCCAGTCCAGGGATTTCTTCCTAGACACAGCTGTAGATTTTTGCCTTAGGGACCCAGCCAAGGGACTGCTATTGAGAGGTGGGAATAATGGGTTGGGATATTTGTTTATTTGGATGGCCTGAGAGGAACTCAGCTCTTGGATCAGTATTGTACAAATTCCTGACTCCAGTACTGAATGCTGCCCTGCTCAGTAGTCATAGGCTGTGGCCTAAATTATGTCTCCCCAGAAACTAACAAATGGTTTGGTATAGAAACAGTTGGTTTCCTGAGAAAGCTGAGGTTTAAGACATGCATCTTTATGCCTTCTGTCACTTTATTACCAATTATTATTCATTATAATCATTGCTGATTTTTACCGAGTGCTTGGCAGGTGCCAGGCACTGATAAATGCCTTATGTACATTATTTCATTTAATCTTTGTGCAACCTCACAAGGTAATGATTACTCTCTGCAGATATAACTTTGTAGTACAGCCCCACTTCACTGATGATAAAACTATAGTTTAGAGAGATTAAGTAACTTGCCCACAGTTATGGAGCTAGGAGCTCCAGCCAGTCTGATGGGGAGAAAAATATGGCCCCCCAAAACGGATGAGGTGCTCTGAGGACTCAGCCTACTGCTAACAGCAGGAACGTCCTCCCTGACCCTGGAGCTAATTTACACCAACTCTATCACCCGCACAGTTGCTCTGGAGATAATAATCACATTTAAGGTAACTGCGAAAGGGAAAAATTAAAAGTTATATTTTAATCATATAACCACTCAGATTTTAGAGGCTCCAGATATACTTCCTGTCATTATACCATGGACAGTATTTGGAACACAGACACAAAACAAAGACAGAGCAAAAAAGTCACAACCCAACTCCTGAGGACAGTTAGGCCAAACACGCTTTCCAAGGCAGCCTCCAAGTTCAAGGGGCTCGTTCTACTTGCCTCCAAATGCCCTTGATTTTTTCCACCGAATAAATATGGCAATGGCCAGCAGGACAGCCACGGGGATAACCAGAAGGGTTGTAATGAGCACAACGGGCACTCCCAGGCCCGGCTCTCTGATCAGTTTCGCTTTCTCTTGCATCTTCTGCAATTCTGAGGAGGTGGGTGTGTTCTCCATTTTGGTTTCAACAACTGCCTCGGGTTCTTCAGGGAAAGAAGAGTTCACAATATTCAACTGACCCCCAAATTCCAAAACCCTCCCACCCACCCGCGCCCCGTCAAATCGACACTGTTCACAAAGGACTTCTCAAGTCCAGGGCATTTGGGGTTTGTGTTTTCATCTCTGAATCTCACCTCCAAACTGGTTTTTGTTAGTTCTACCTTTACTCCCCTCTTTAGCCATAATTCCATAAAACACATACCCTTCTTTTGTGTAACAGGCAGTGTAGGGAGAGAACTGGTGTACATACTGGAGTCAAGCACACCTGGGCCCAAATCCCAACCCTCCCAGTGCTCGCTACATAACTTTGGGCAAGTTACTTACACTGTTTGGGACGTCATGACCTCTCTTTAAAACTGTGATGATATGACTCCTTTGTAAAACTGTTGGATATAGACGTCTGCCATAGGAAGGCACTTAATAAGTATTTGTTCCCTTGTATGTTTAGTTTATAAATCTTTGTCATGTTCAATGAATTTTTGGTGTTAATTCTACAATTACATAAGGGAAAAATGAACTATGTCCTTTTTGTGGTTTTTAAAATATACTTCTCAACAAAATGTTAAGTGCCCAAAGAGGCACTGAAATTCTTCCGTCAGCGATGGAAATATCTTGCAGAACTATTCTGTGACACTGGCAGGGACCGGGCAGGTAGCAGGCTTCAAGTATTATTCAGGAAGCTAATGCAATAAAATGATGCCACCTGCCGCAGGGATCTTAGTAAGTGAGGCTGAGCCTTAAGACGTTCCTGTCTCTGAGAAGCACATAGGCATATGTCTGTCTGTACAGAAACCCTAGCGTGTGAAGGCTGATAGGAATTTTCCCAGGCTAACAGTTACAAGCACATTTGCCAAGAAGAATGAGGAGGTTTCTGGAATGTCAATTTCTCCATGGGCCCTTCTGCCCCATTTACAATACAAAGCACATCATGAGTTCTGAGGGAGACTTCCACAAAATGGTAGGGACAGGCAGCTTAACACAGTCAGGAGAATCTCTGGTTCATGTGGAGTGATCAGTTTAGTAACTTGCAGGACACTCCTCTAAGGAAGTATTTCCCAAATTACTTAAGGCACTGTAAACATAATTTATAACACAAACAAATGGCAGGTTGTAGCTCTTTGCCGGGACGTTCAGAGCCCGTCAGCTGCATGGACCCAGTGACACCGACTGAGTGACTGACATCAGGGCAGGTATTTCTCCCTTAGTTATCCCAGCTGGCCGACGGGGAGGTGCTGGGATCCCCACCTCTGTGCTGAGCCCCCCCACCCGCCTTTCCTTCCCTGTCCATGGTCAAGGTGAGACCCTCCTTTTTCTTCTTTTGTCCCCTCAAGTGGCTCTTGAAACTTGAAAGGTAGGAAAGGAAAGGGACTGGTCCACAAACTCAGATGGTTCAACTTTAACCTGAGTCCTGTTTCAAAAGGACTATGACTGTGATAACTTTGTTATCGCAGAAAAGAGACACGACATTGCTCTATATTGAAACTCATTCTATTTTTAAACAAGAAAATAGCGATGGGTAGATGGGTAGATTTTAGGATTAGACCTAATGTTAGCAAGCAGCCAGTTAGAGGACAGGGAGCGTGAGGCCCCGGGGCGCACTTTGGTTTTTTTTTTTTAAATGCAGTGTGCTTGCCTACAGTGTGGTTCACGAGGCCAAAGAAGCAAACTGCACTTGGGAGTTTTGTTGCTGGTTTGTTTGTTTTTTTTTTTAATTTTCTTGAGACAGATTTGCTATCGTCATTTTTTTATTGGGGTTAGGGAGAATGAATGTGTGGGCTTTGCTTTTGGTGGGGCACTGGTACATGTGTTTTATCTCCAGTAACTTTATTTGAAAATTTAGGCCCCTGAGTTTTTCATTCTACTGGTTCTAAAACCCTGTTCCTCCTGCTCAGTGATATGACCATTCCGTGTGGGGATGAGTGTCCTCAAGGGTGACCCAAATTTGAAGACTTAAGACCTGTTAAAACTGGCTTGGCTCCTCTCTTTTGTGAAGGGTGGTTTGAATTAAGCTTGAAGATTTTGATAAAAAGATAAGATGCTCCTTTTGAAATAAAAATATAATCTTTAACAAAAGGGCTGAAGAGGAATAGACAACTTCATTTTAAGCTTGGGTAGCCACTAAACCAGGACTATCATGGCAAGACACATCAGTAAAATTCATTATTTGAACTGCTGGCTGGCTACAAGGAGGGGAGGCTTTCAACCCAGGGGACACAGGGGTGTGCACTGCGTGGAGAAGAAGCGGCCTCCAGGATGGCATCATTCACCTGGACCAGCCAAGGTGAGGTCCACGGGGCTGGGCTGTTCTCAACAGGCCACAGTATCATCTAGAACTTTTTGGTGGGATCTGTTTAAACAGAAAGGATTTGAAAGCCTTGTGAAACTCTAGAGGTTTCAGAGTAAACTGCAACCACTTCCAACCTGCAGTTTTGAAAGAATTGATGGTGAACAGGTTGGGGCTTGGCAGGTCCTCCTCAGCAGGACAGTGACGTGTCCAGAGCAGTAAGATGCTCAGAGCACGGGCATGGGCCCCCCACAGACCTGGGGGTGAAACCTGGGACATTCACTCCCTGAGGAGGGATTCTCAGGGAGTGGTTGCAGTTTTCTCATGGATAAATGGGGACAGCACCACCTATCAGGAGGCTGGTGTAAAGACCGAATCTGATAATTTTTGTGTAGTCCATTGTTTGTGTTCTGTAAGTGATAGCTTTAACAATAATATCTTTGCCGATGTCTTTCTTGTAGGACAAACAGAAGTTATCAATAATTCTATATATACATCAGGGATAGAAAGTTAGGGCACAAGGAACCTTCTTCAGAATATGAGTGTGCTATGAGTGTCACTTGGATAGGAGAATTTCTATAAATGCCAAACAAGTGCTATTTATTTTATAATATTATCTTACCCCTTGAGCCGGCTATATTTTCTTATCTGTCTACATAAAATCCCTAAACTCCCTCTTGGTTCTTGTTTCTTTCCATCTGTTTTCGACCTGCTTTCATGAGAAAGGAAGAGAAGTAAGTCTGAACATCTAGGTGAATCGTCTGCAAAGCAACTAACAGTGGAATTACTTTTTTACTGAAACATTAGGAGCACCTCACAGGAAACCCACGGTGGGAGTCCTTAACCAGAAATGACATCAAAACACTACAGGGGTGGAAAATGGACAAATATCAACTGGAGAAAGGGAGAAAATTACTGGACAGGGATTCCAAATGAACCCAATGGCCACCAACTCGTAGCCAAATCCCATTCCCAATGTTATATACCATCGATATTCTTATTTGTGTCTCTGTGTGTGTTAAATGGACCACTCAAGGGAGTATAACAAACTGGTCAACATATGGAGCTGGCCAACAAAAAGCACAGGGCCCGCTGCACAGGTTACGCACATGTGGTGCATGTCTCATCTGTGACAATTAGGGCAACTGAAGGAGGTGGCCACTGCAGGGAGGTGGTCAGCTATGGAGGTCCTGCTGTCTCTCTCTCTCTCCACCTCCTGGTAGATCTCTCGAGGTTAGGCTGCTCTGTGTGTGTGCGTGTGTGTGTGTGTGTGTGGTCTCTCTCTGCCGTCTCTCTCTCCTTCTACCCACCCTGGTAGATCTCTCGCAGTTAGGATGCTGTGTGTGTGTGTGTGTGTGTGTGTGGTCTCTCTCTGCCATCTCTCTCTCTCCACCTCCTGGTAGATCTCTCGAGGTTAGGCTGCTCTGTGTGTGTGTGTGTGTGTGTGTGTGTGTGTGTGTGGTCTCTCTCTGCCGTCTCTCTCTCCTTCTACCCACCCTGGTAGATCTCTCGAGGTTAGGCTGCTCTGTGTGTGTACATGTGTGTGTGTGTGTGTGTGTGGGGTCTCTCTCTGCCGTCTCTCTCTCCTTCTACCCACCCTGGTAGATCTCTCGCAGTTAGGATGCTCTGTGTGTGTGTGTGTGTGTGTGTGTGTGTGTGGTCTCTCTCTGCCGTCTCTCTCTCCACCCCCTGGTAGATCTCTTGAGGCAGAGTTTAATTCCCCTTAGACCTGCGATGGTGCCCTCCGTAAATCTTGGGCTCTAAATGGTACTGAGCTGGGAGCTCAGGGAGCAGCTAGTCATTTCATAGCCCACAGCATTAACTCATCAAAGGTCCCTTTCACTTCTTTCTATCCAGCACCCACTAAGAAAAGGCCTGACCCGTATGCTGAACAGTATTTTCCTGCCTCCGTGAGGTTATGCACTTCCAAAAGTAATTGACTCCCCCCTCCAATGTCTCTGGCTCACTGATTATAGATTCCTTACATCCTCAATCACTTTACTTCACTGGAAAGCGGTGATTTAAGCTTGTAACGACAGGAAAAGCAGTGGCCGTGCACAGGCTTAAAGGGCCAGTGCATGACCGAAGTCTCAGATCATTTGCTAGGTGGTATTTTTAGCCTGATAACTCTTTAAGTGGCAATCAGGAGCTATAAAGAAATTTAACACACCTAACCTTTGGTTTCAAAGTCCTAAGAAGAATTTGACCAACCTTTGATTTCTTGGACCTCGATGCCAGCCTTTTTCACTGATCGATGTTCCATTTCTGTAACACAGCACCACAAAAAGACAGAAAATCAGAATCCTCAAGATGAACACTTACAAACTTTGATATTTCACTCAGGAGAAAATGTTCTTTTAATTCATCAAGTGCATTATTATACTAGAAAAGAGTTCAATGCAAACTACCAATTAGTTGTTCCATGAATCCTAAATAAAATCTCCGAGGGAAAGCTAATCTAAGTCTAAGAATGTCATCATTAAAATGAGCTTGTTCTCATGGAATTCACAATATCGTACTATTTCTGGGCTATCTGGTAGTTCTGTTTCCATGTGGACAACATCTTAGACTGATGACTAGTCTCGCCATGTGGATTACAAGTCTTCTGGCTGACACAGATGGACTTGCCTGGGTAGACACCACGTACTAGGAGCAAATAAGTGGCACAGCTGCTCCCTGTCAATGGCATCTTACTGTGCCCCAAGTGCGTCCTCCAGACTTACTACATTCTGGTGTGTGCAGGAGTATTCTCTTTTTTGAAGCTGAAAAATCTGCAGTGCTTCTCAATTGAGGGATGTATCAACATCACTTGGGAAGACTTTTCAACATGCATGTCTTATCCTATTTCTTTCTTTCTTCTTTTTGTGGTTTTTGGCCGGGGCTGGGTTTGAACCCACCACCTCTGGCATATGGGACTAGCACCTTACTCCTTTGAGCCACAGGCGCCGCCCCATACATGTCTTATCATTCCTCTCCTTTCTATAGATCCTGAGTGGAGACAGAAACCATCCCCAGCTGACTCACATGTAAATCTCTGGTAAGTATCAACCATGAGAGTGGCAAAAAGGGCTTTCAAGGACTGACTGAACTCGTCCTGAGTTCAAGAATCATACAGCTGTCTGCACAACAGAGAGAGGCTACATCTCCAAAGTCTCTTCCACCTTTACAAGTATTGGTGCACTTTTCTGTTGCTGAGAAAGTCCTGAGTTTGGTCGTGCAGCTGGGAGTCATCACACGTCTCTGCTTTCCTATCTGCCCACACCTGGGGGAGCCACCTTGAGGACGCAGGTGGTGAGGGAGCCCCGCTTTTGGGGGATGTGAAGTGGCTGGTTCCATGGAATAACCCACAGGCCTCTTTGCCCACTCGACGCTAATCGGGTCCTCATTACAAAACAGCAAAGTTACTCAGAGGATCGTTCTGGAGGCAGCAGTTAACCAAATTAACTGGCTCCAACACCTGCATGGTGTCTGCTTCATGTCTGGTTTTGGACTCTTAATTTTACTTTCCTTTGTTATGGTTTATTTTCCTTCCCCGTTACAGTCTGTATTTTTCCTTTTATAAAGAACACGTCTTTTCTTTATCAAGTTCACCTCCTTATTTGTTCTCTACCAAAAATTGTCTGTGCAGCTACTGATACCTCAATTTGTCATCCCCACCCCCTTCCTCATCTCAGCTTCTTTTATTTCTTGGGCCCTGCCATATTTAAAAGCAGGATCTCTGGACATTCAAGTGTGAGCCTCGTACATAGTAAGCAGTCGGGACACATCATTACAAAGCTAATGTTTGTTAGCATGACAGCAGGAGTTAGGCTGGTCTACTTTTAAGAATTAAAAACAATGTCCAAATTGCAATTAGAAAACTCCAAACTAGTTGGCTGGATCCCGCTAGAGCAAGTATGTCTCCAGCCAGAATTTTGAGTTCCATGAAAATATAGTAATTCAGTTATTGGGGAAAGTCGAAGCAGAAGTGGAACATTCAAAGGGCTTCCTGTTTGGACTAACAAGTCTCCCACAGACGTGGCTCCATCCCTAGATGTCCCCAGCCACCGAGAGCTAAAGAGCCACGTGGGGAGTGATGCCCCATGGAAACAAGTCAGCCACCTCCTCTTTCTGGAAATAAGTTGGAATTAACATTGGCTTTTAATGTAACAGACGTTACTTCAGGCATCAAGAATTTCCTGTGGCATATCGGTGGAAACAAGGGAATAACTGCCAGCAAAAAACCAAACAACAAAAAAGGATATTTCCCTCCAATTAAAAAAATTAATTTAAACCCCTCAAATGGATACCAAATAGATCTTTTAACTACTCCCTTATGCCTTGATTCTCCTCCCATCAGTAAAGAGAAAGAAAGGCAAATGCTTTTGTTTCACACGTGGTCAAGCAATAAAACGGAGCGGGGTGTGGACTGTGAGCTGTGAGCTCCGCACTTGCGCTCATGGTGAACTTCCACACGGTGTCGGTGTGGGCGTCTCCCACGTACACGCTGCCGTCCTCTGAGGCCACGATGTCATGAGGCATGTCGAAGTGCTGCCAACACAGTAAGCCACAGGTTAGGGTGGGGCCCGCCCGCCCGAGCCCCTGTGCAAAGGCAGGAAAACAGCAAAACCCAAACACAGCAGAGAGCATGGCAGTCAAGCGAGAGTAATTCCCATCAGAGCAACTTGGGGGCGAGGGGAGTCACTCATTCATTCATTGGCTCATTCATGGGGTGCTGACTTCGCCAGGCATCATTCTAGGCATCAGGAATTGCCAAGAAATCCTTATCACTGACTTGCAAGTCTTTTAAAAAGTGAAAATTTACAGGGAGATTATTATTATTATTATTATTATTTTTTTGTTTTGTAGTTTTTGACTGGGGCTGGGTTCTTGAACCTGCCACCTACGGTATATGGGGCCAGTGCCCTATTCCTTTGAGCCACAGGCACCGCCCAGGGAGATTATTTTTTACAGTGCTGTTTATTGGATGTCACATTATCTCATCGTTCATATTTACTTTTGCCTCCATGTTTCTTCGAAGGTTTCATCACTAGTAACATAATAGTTTGCTTGTTTTAACTTGTGTAAGCCAAAAGGACCAAATGTTAATTTTTATTATTCCCATTCAGTTATCACATACTACTTTAAAAAGTATTTGCATATTACTGATGAGAGGAGTCATTTGAAAGATTCAGAGCATTTAGATTATTTCTGGCTAGCAGCACACACACTGGGGCTGTGCAGCCATGTGGGGTTTCATGCTCTGGTTTTCCTTTTAATATCTTAATAGCCTTACGGGGAACAGGCTGAATTCTGTTACATGAATATGTGACAGTGATTACAGAGGTGAGGTGTGTGCTGTTGGTGCACCATCGTCTGAACAGTGCACCTTGTACCCCACAGGCTGGATTCCGTTACATGAATATGTGACGGTGATTACAGTGGTAGGTGTGTGCTGTTGGTGCACCATCGTCTGAACAGTGCACGTCGTACCCCACAGGCTGGATTCCGTTACATGAATATGTGACAGTGATTACAGTGGGGAGGTGTGTGCTGTTGGTGTACCGTCTCTGAACAGTGCACGTAGTACCCCATAGGCTGGATTCCATTACATGAATATGTGATGGTGATTACAGTGGTGAGGTGTGTGCTGTTAGTGCACCATCGTCTGAAGAGTGCATGTCGTACCCCACAGGCTTCACACTCTCTAAGGCCAGTGTTTGCAATATTTTTGGTCAAAAAGGAAATAAACTAGGTGTTACCTCCAAGTTCTTGCTGGGCTTTAATACCTACTTCAGATACCCTGCATTTCATTGTATTTTATTTTATTTTTTATCATTGGGGACTCACTGAGGGTACAAAGAACCCAGTTATATTGATTGCATTTGTCAGGTAAAGTCCCCCTTATAATTGCATCTTGCCCCTAAAGCCATGCCACACACTGGACACTCTGCATTGTCATACGTCTTTCTTCACCTCCAGTCATCATCTGAGTCATGAGACACATAGGCAGGGAACACTCAACGGGACTTTCTTTTGGGGACACTGAGCTAACTCCTGGCAGAGGAGCCTTAAAACACTGTACTGCTGACGTTTATATCTGGCTCCTGAAGCCTCCCAAGGTGCCCCGAGTCTGCCAGTTGGCAGGTGGGTGATTCCTTTCACTGGGAGGCCAGTGGGCCTGCCTGAGTAGGCAGTGATTAGATATGGCAGTGAGCATGACGGGAGTGTCCCCAGACTGTGGTGTGTCACGTACAAGGTGCTAATGAGCCAACTACTGCTCCTGGCTCCTCACTCTGGGAGAGAGAAGAACACATTTCTAAAACATCAAAACACCTTTTTCAATTTCGCGAACTTGATGTGTTTTTTTTTTTTTTTTTTTTTGTAACACAGTCTCACTGCATCGCCTTTGGTAGAGTTCTGTGGTGTCACAACTCACAGCAGCCTCAAACTCTTGGGCTTAAGCGATTTTCTTGCCTCAGCCTCCCAAGTAGCTGGGACTACAGGTGCCTGCCACAATAGCCCAGCTTTTTTTTTTTTTTTATTGTAGTTGTCATTGTTTAGCAGGCCCAGGCTGGGCTTGAACCCACCAGCCCTGGTGTATGTGGCTGGTGCCAATATCTTAATAAATAAGATAAGATTTACAAATATTGAGGTGAAACTTGGTCCAATGATAGTTGCATTCTGATTCAAGTAAGCCCAATAGGTTTTTACATGTTTTGAAAAATTGCCCTTATTTGCAGCATTTTAGCAAGCTGAGCTTTCTAAAACTGCTGTGCCCAAGCACACTGATCAGTGTGTGTGGATGCTCTGATCAGTCTGGCACTCCCATTGCAGAGAGAGTCCGCTGAACACAGTCACGGGTTTGGAAGACACACATTAAAATAAACAATGGCAAAACATCTGTGAAGCCAAAACCAGACATTGGTCTCCAACTTAAACCAAGTCTTGAAAACTTGAATAAATTCCAGGAAGTACTATTTTTAAATCTCGTTGCTCAATACAGTCACAGAATTAAAAAAGCAAAGAAGATTTCTGCCAGGTCTAAGAGAACTGTAAAAGTACTTTTCACATTATTATTGCTACCTTTTGGCATTCCAACTATAGTGAATTTATAGACCACCCATCTATGTATGCAAGGCTGACTAAGAACCTTAAAACTGCATACAGTATTAATCTGTATCTAAAGAAATTCATCTAGGAACAGATAAGGACGTTCACCCTAAAAAAATCCTGGTCCCAGCAACCCAGCCAAGAAACTTAGCACATCTCCTGACAGTGTTTTTCTTCAGTTACTCAAGTACAGGTTGAAGGCTAAGACTCATGTTTTAGTTTTATTCTTATAAAAATTAAAACCTAGACAACGAATAGGAATATACCTTGCGCACTGGCTTGAAGACGTCTATAATGTCCCCGCTGGAGAAGTTCATCACAAACCCCTGCAGGGGTGCTTCACCTTCAAAGTAAGGTTTCCCATTCACTGCAAAGAGCAAGCCTGCAATGACATGTCAGGGGGGCTTGTGTAAAATATGAATAAGACTGGACTTTATATATCCGTGTGTATGTCATACGAACAACAAATTTAAGGTCAACCTGCTCCCTACCATTGGCAACCAAAGTAGAAAACAAAATACTTAGCAAATGTCTACCCCTGAGTAATCAAATCAGGACCCAACAGGGTAGAGGACTAACTTCCTTGTCTCAGGAATATCAGGAGCCGAGAAAGGCAGTGGGAATCAGGAGGACACAGGGACCCAGGTCAGATGTCACAGCGGTCCTAAGCTGGTATTGTGGAAAATCAGGTTATTTGGCCAGTAATTTGGGAATATCAGATCTTTTAAATCAGAAAAAAATATGCAGTGAAAGTAAATGAAGTTACCAGGTAAACAGAACAATCTGATTTTAAACCAGTGGAATCTGATAATGGGAGATGCATATTTCAGATTATGGAAGACATTTTTCCCTAATGAAAAAAAGTTGGACCGCCTTTTAAATTTTAATCCCATGAATACTCTTTGTAGTAAAATGGTATTGGTTGGGGAAGTACTGTTTATCTGTGGAAATGATGATTTTTTTGTTAAATAAATAATTTAAATGGCCGAGTGTTATGTTTTCAAAGAATTAAAACGTAATAAAACATAACAACACTGAGCCGCTGTTGAAGATTTTCATCACTCTTTAAGGATTACAGTACTTTTTTAGGATATCACAGTGAGAAAACAAAATCAACACCATAAACACCACTTACTCCGTGAAATATTAGAGTGAGAACTGCCTTTTGCTTAGATTCTGGTTCTAAACAGATTTCTTCTCATTCTCTCCTGGCATTTTTCTTCTTATCACTGATGTATTTCTTTTTTACTATGAATTTGATCACCCTATATTAAACAAATGGTCCTGAGAAAATTTCCTTTACATATGTGGTGAAACCCACCTGCCCTATTCTCTGTCCGTGGCCTTTCTGAGTAACTCATCCTTCCCCTTAGGCCTTAAGGAAGCTAAACTTGGCCCATCAGTCATCGAGTCCTTTGAGTTTACAGTCTAAATTAACTGGGGACCACTGGGGAACACAGCAGCTATGTGCGACACTGATAGCATCAGAAGCATAAATATTTGCTTCTCATAGAGATGACCACAATCAGTGCTGCCTTAATACAGCCAGAGGTAATTTTAGTGAAATATACTGTGCCCTTTTGTTGTGAATTTCCCCAAACTCTGCCTGTTACTAATCTCTGATTTCATTCCCTTATGGCCAGGGTGACAACTGTAATGAATAATAACGTAGTACATTTCAAAACTATAAACAAAGTACATTCAAAATTTTCTCACCACAAAAAAAAGTACGTGAGTTAGTCATGCCACATTTTAAACATATATCAAAACATGACACCGTATACACCCCAAAGATGTATACAATTATTGTTTGTCAATTAAAAGTAAACTTTTCAAAAATTATAAAATTTGAATATAAATTTTAGAAGTTAAATATACATTCAGTATTATTTAAAGAAATACTGTGCAAAGTTATTTTGTAATGTGAATTATGTATATATTATTTTCTAAGTCTGGATTATTTTTTAAATTTTCGTAGGGTCAAGAAAATCTATTCTAAAAATAAGAAGAAAATAAAGATTTTATTGGTTGTTTTTCCTGGTATTTAAAAATAATCTTCACATTGTTTTACATATTTTTTTAAGTTGCTAACTAGTTTTTTTTTTTTGCAGCTTTTGGCTGGGGCTGGGTTTGAACCCACCACCTCCAGCATATGGGGCCGGCACCCTACTCCTTTGAGCCACAGGTGCTAACTAGTCTTTTAAAAAGGAAAAAGAGAAATATTTTAAAAACTGAATCTATCACACATACTATCTGCTCATGATGTGTGAAGACATAATATTAGTCATTTAATAACTAGGGCAGATGATCATAATTAAGGAGAACTGAAAATCAAAGTATGGGAATTTTTTTTACACTATTACAAACAACTGTTAAATTCTTCGAGTTCTTTGACCCACTGTGCACTGACAGACTTAACATCCCTTAAGATCTGATACAGAATGCATCTTCAGCTCCTGAATAAGAAAGAAAGTTTACGGAGAGAGCATATGAAGTACAAAACAAAAAGAACATTTAAGGACAGATTACAGGAAGACAAAGAACACCACCAACGTTCAGGTGAATACCTGGTATGTATGAAATTGCAAATACGTTTCTTCCAAATGACGGATGCTTAATCTCTCTCACAAATTCTTTGGTGTCCGTGTTGAAGCACTGGATCCGACCATGCTCCCTGTCCGCCACACAGAGCTGGCCCAGAGGAGGCACAAGGGCCAGGCTGTGAGGGACACTGAGCTGGCCTGGCCTGGGGTTGCTCCCTGAAGACTCTACAGAACAAAGGGAAAACCTCAGCTACACAAATTACAAAATCTCCCATGACTCCTCCGTAGTTTTTTATTTTCCCAAATTCATGAAAGCAAACCATCAAATATCTGAAACCAGGGGAAAAATAAGGCAGAGAAGTTTATAAGTTCATTCTACACTATTTCTTAGTCATACACACATTATAGATTTTCTCCCTATTAGGAGAAGGTGTTTTGGTGGAAGCATTCTTTTTCTTTTATAAGACGCGTGTGTGCATGTGCGTGTGACTAAACCACCTAGACGCATACAGGGGCCCTAGGGGACGAATACAGCCCACAGAATGTGGAAGGGCTGTCGCAGTCTCGTTCCTGGTGATACTGGCCAACAGTTACAATGACAGGTGAGGACTCAAGCCAGGGAGGTGGCTCCCACCCGTCTATAATCCTATCAATTTGCGATGCAAGGGGGGAGGATTGCTTGAGGTTAGAAATTTAAAACCAGCTTGACCCAGAGCAAGATGGGTTCTACAAAAGTAATAGAAAAATCATCTGGATGTGGTGGTGCGCACCTGTAGTCCCAACTACTCAGGAGGCTAAAGCAGGAGGATCCCTTGAGCCAGGAGTTTGAGGTTGCAGTGAGCTATGATGATGCCCCTGTACTCTAGCCTGGGCAACAGAGTGAGACTGTCTCAAAAAAAGAAAACGTCTCATTGGTACCTTCTCCCCACTGTGTGACGAACTTCCCCTGAGGTGAAAACTGTACAATCCGACTGTTGCAGTAGCCATCTGATACGTAGACAGAGCCAGTGTCCGGGTCCACGGCCACGTCGGTGGGCTGGCAGAAGTGGCTCTGGTCACTCCCTGGCTGCATGCTCCTCCCCAAGGTCAGTGCAGGGCCTCCCTTGCTGTTT
Organism: Galago senegalensis; assembly: GCA_963575145.1. Lineage (NCBI taxonomy): Eukaryota > Metazoa > Chordata > Mammalia > Primates > Galagidae > Galago > Galago senegalensis. Next base: position 1,500 of record CAUYTI010149479.1, on the reverse strand, counting down.
GGGTCCAGTTTGAACACCTTTTTGAGAAGGAACAAAAGTCTTACCTACTGTTCTTGTTTAGTGCTGACACACGCACACACGTGACTAAGGCCATTCTCACCAGTAACTGGGGTGAAGTTCCCAGAGACTTACTTAAAATAAGATACTTTAAGATAATTTGATGGAACCCTGGAAATCATCTGATCTGATTCTTTCACTTGATAATTGAGGCCTGTGGGGTTAAGTGGTTCACTCAAGAGCACCAGTGAGTTAGCAGTGAATGGAGATCAGTACAGGGACCCCTGCTCCATCCACCCACATCCCTTTTTGTCCTTTTTTTTAGCTAATATTACAACGATCTTCAGAGAGCACATGGGCAACTGTTGAAAGAACAACTTAGTGACTCACGTGTCTTTCGAATTCTAGTTTTTACCTTTCTGAATAATATCATAATCATAACAAGGGCATTAAACCTGATAAGTTTATATTTTGGGGAGAAATCTTATGACTATTTTGTGAATAAAATATAACCTCTTTCTTAATAGAACAAAAATTTGATTTTTTATATATAAATATGTATTTACTAGAAACCTGCAATTTGTAGAAGATTGAATTAGCTTAGTAAAGAAAATATAAAATATAAGTGATAACATAGAGAAAAGACCTAGGGATGTACTGGGGGGCCTAACACAGCCACACAAGAACCTTTCCCCTCCTCCTCCTTCTCTCCTCCTAAGACAAAGACACAAAGGATCTGATTAGTCCCATCAGTTCACACCAAAGGACTCTAACCTGCTGGGCAAGCTGTGACATTTGCCTACCTCCCATATAAACAGAGTCTCTAACTGCCCCAGGGTGGGCACAGACACCACCTTTGCACTGCCCAGGCAGGTAACCCTCCCCTTTCCATAAACCTGGCCTGAACATCTCTGCTGTGGCCCCTTCTCTGGGTACCACCACTTACACCTTTTAGGACAGAGGTAATAAAAGCTAATTTAGAAAGCTAAAGAGGCTGGGAAGACGCATGTAGTCATTATAGTGAAGCTTCACATCTGGCCTTAAGCTTCCTGCCAGCATGAGGGAGAAGAGTGGCTAGGTGACTGAAGTGTTAGCTTTTCCTAGCACTGAGTTCTAAGAAAACAATTCAGGAGGTTGATTGTTACGGATGAAATGGGTCTCCCTTCCAAATTCACAAGCTGACATCCTAACACCAATGATGGTATTAGGAAGGCCGGTATTCAGGACTCCTGATCATCACAAATGGGGTCAGTGCCTTAGAAGAGACACAAGAGCCCTCTCTCTCTCTCTCTCCCCACCCTCTTCTCTCTCTCTCTCTCTCCCCACCCCCTTCTCTCTCTCTCTCTCTCCCCATCCCTTTCTCTCTCTCTCTCCCCACCCCCTTCTCTCTCTCTCTCCCCATCCCTTTCTCTCTCTCTCTCCCCACCCCCTTCTCTCTCTCTCTCTCTCCCCACCCCCTTCTCTCTCTCTCTCCCCATCCCTTTCTCTCTCTCTCTCCCCACC
>CAUYTI010149478.1:0-34770 GCA_963575145.1 Galago senegalensis | reverse complement strand
TTCTGCCGGTATCACTCTTCTCTCTCAGCTGGGCTCCCAGTTTTCGACTTTGTTGGGTGTTTCTCCAGACTTTATCCTTTCTTCTGAACAGGAGCTTCTGTCGGAGACTGGTGCCTGTCGGCCATCTTGACCGCTCCCCCTCCATTGCATTTTTAAAGCTTTTTTTTTTTTTTTTTTTTTTTTTTTGGTGTTTTTTGCTGGGGCTGGGTTTGAACCTGCCACCTCCGGCATATGGGGCCGGCACCCTACTCCTCTGAGTCACAGATGCCGCCCTAAAGCTGTTTTGTTGTTGTTGTTGTTTTTTAGAAAAAAAAAAAAAAAGAAAGAAGAAAAACTCTTTCTGGGCTATTTCTTTGACTGCCATGAGAACTGCAAACTTTGTTAGATCTTTGTCTTGTGGAGGTAGGTTTAATTTCTACAAAGATTAGGAACATACAATACTATGTATACTGTACGGAAAATAGAATGAATGGAAAAGTCAACTTCACCATATACTAGGGCAGAGAGCCTGCTCTGGTCACTAAACCTCTTTAAGGTATAGCGGGTAAATACTCAAATCCCCAAGTGGCTGCCTCTGTACTTGCTCTTCTCCTGCAGACGACACAGTCTGAAGGCTGGCACTGAGTTTGGGGGTGAGGGGTGGGACCTCCTCTCGCTTTATAGCCTCCATGCTTTCTTGTTAGTCAGACTGATTGGTGCCCACAGCATACCAGTTAGATGTTATTAATATTAATATCTCCCCCAGCTACAGTCTAAGCGTTTTATAAACACCAAATGAGCTGTGAATGTTAAGCATTTATCACAATGCCTAGCATGTGGTCAATATTAGTAGCTGGGTTAATGTTGTGATTAATGTAACAACTAGTCGTATACCTGCGTATTGATTTATTATAAATATAATTTTATACATGTTATTTTTAAATAGGTTTTGGAAAGTTTTATTAAGGATGGCACAGGAAGCAGGTGATGACATCAGGTCAAACTTTAAGTACAACATAAAATTAATGAGGACAAACGTCCTGCCGTGGTCGCGTCATCCTGCCAAGAAAAAGGAATTTGGCTTCAATGAGTCTGCCCAGCTCTGCCTTTCAGGGATTTGAGTATTTACCTGCCACACCTTAAAGAGGTTTCATAAGCAGAGCAGGGTCTCAGCCCTAGTATATGGTGAAGTTGACTTTGTCATCCATTCTATTTTCCTTACGTTATAGGTAGCACCATTCCTGATGTTTGTAGAAATTAAATCTACCTCCACCAGACAAAGATCTTACAAATTTTTTAGTTCTCATGGCAGTCAAAGAAATAGCCCAGAAAGAGTTTTTTGGGTTTTTTTGTTAAAGCATTTATCACAATGCAATGTCTGAACAAGTCATTGTTCAGTACCCAAGTACCCAGGGCAGGGTACTTTCTCTGTTGCTGAACCTCAGGTTTTCACCTGTGGAATCAGCATAAAGATTAGTTTACATGGAAACGTATGTTTCAAAGCCTCCCTGTAAATTGACATCCCATCTAGCTTAGTAGCCATCATATAAATTCCGTCTTTCATCTTTTTCAGACAACTACTTTGTAAAATAACTGCAATGGTCTTGTGATTCCTCTGAAGGTCAATATTGATTTGAATGTGTCCATTTGATCTAACACATAATTAAATAACCTGCATTATTATTAAACCTTTACGATTTCATACGTTATTTATACATTTTTATGGGCAACGCACCCCAACATCTATACGCATGCCCAGGGTATGGGTGGAAAATGAGGGAGTTTGGTGCATAGAAAGTATGTTACCTTTCTGACAAGTGTAAAAGATACACAAAATAGAAGACAGAAAGAACCGGAGATTTTCCTAGACAAGAGCTGAGATTTTCTTTATCCCAAGGAAAGTTTGGTTGTCCTTCTAGCTATGTGACCTTGGTCAATTCCCTTAATTGCTACAGGGCTTCTTATTACATAGTTATCCAATCTATCTGTAGAATAGCAGTTTGAGTTTTGAAGTTGTAAAATTCTCAAATTTTGCAATATTATTTTCCTGTAAAAAGTATTTAGTAAGTAGTGAAAGTTAGCTTTTCGGTATCTTAAAGAGGAAGTGATTACAACTATGTTTTCTAAATTTATTTAAAATAATTCACTGGCCAGGAGTGGTGGCTCATGCCTAGTATCCTAGCACTCTAGGAGGCCGAGGCAGGTGGATAGCTTAAGCTCACAGGTTCAAGACCAGCTTGAGCAAAAAGCAAGACCCTGTCTCTACTGAAAATAGAAAAACTGAGGCAAGATGATTGCTTAAGCCTCAGAGTTAAAGGTTGCCGTGAGCTATGACACCATGGCACTCCACCCAGGATGAACAGCTTGAGATTCTGGCTAAAAATAAATAAATAGATAAATAAATAGAATAATTCATTTATGAGCAAAAATATTAGTAGGGTAGCGAATTATTTTAATACAATCCACCTTCCATTCCAGATTTTAAATGTGAAAATAACCTTTTTATTATGATTGATAAGCTTTTCAAATAGTACATTCTAAAACATGCTTTCCCATTAGTTTTAGTCATTTTCCATCATCATATGAAAACATGAATTAGCACACATAAAGCAGATGATAAATGATCAAAATCAAGAAAACCTATGAGTATGTACAAAGTACCATCTGCATTGGTGGCTTCACCTTTGTCCAGTGACTTTCACTTAAGCTTCTGTTTACAGACAGTAATTACAGTAATACCTTAGTGGAGAGATCATGGAGATAAAGACCTGTCTCTCATAATAAGGTACCTGAGGTGTTCTCCCCACCCGGTGCCTCTAATCCATTATACATCTTATTTATAATTCATCTTGACTCTAAAGTGTAATTACCCAGGCATAAAATCTAATCATCAAAGCAGGAGTGAAGGACAGTTTTGAAATAATACATCCCATTCCAGTAACATATGCTTTGGGTCGTGAATACACAAAGCAATTCCTTTACAATATTTTTACCAAATGTATGGTATTCTAGACACAGCTGCATCTATAGGCTATTCATTTCAAGTTTTTATCCACCATGTAGTTGCAACTAAACAAAATTAAATATTAGTTACCACTAAAAACACAGCCAGTTGTAAAGACAATTACCTGCAGTGTATGATACTGTAGCGTTGTTCATGAAAAACGTTCATTCTAGAAAGACCTAATTATTACAATTTATGATTTGAAGTAGGGAACAGATCGCCTTTAGAAGTCCAATAAAAGACCCTATTTCCTCACCAGATTTGTTGATATTAGAGCCTTTGAGTTTCTTATACTTTAAGTAACTTGCTCTTAGGGTCAGGTGAGGTTGAGGTTTAGGCTACTGCCTACACTGACCAAAACTAGTTTATTTACAAACACTATTCTTCCTCATCACTTTCTTTCTTAAAGATGGAAAATACTCTGCACTGAATATGTGGCTCTCTGCAATAATGTCAGGGAAATTAGACATTCATCGATGATCTTTGCATTATCCCCCCTTATTCTAGTAGGGCCCAGGCTCACAGTTGATTGGCTAATGTCTCTTAGGTCACCACTCAGAGGCTGTCTCTTAAAGTTATTAAAATTGATTTCTTAATATCTCCAAATAATTTATACCTATTATCAATACATAAAACCCTAACAACAAAATATGGAAACACTATGCAATCATGTACTTACACGTGTGTTGCTGTATCCTTTGTCACTTCTATTGCAGATGGGAGTCCCAAAGACTCTGTCTTCATGTCCAAACAAATATTGAGGACCAGCTGTGGTTAACTGGCATACATTCTAATTTGGTTTCCCAGTACAACTTAAAATAATCATGGTTTCCTTTATTTTTAACTTATCCTGAGCAATTACATCTAAAAACTTATTTGGGATACAGACACCTACGTTGATATATATCAAACACTGGACATACAATATCTCATTTACTCCTCACAACAACCCTATAAAATATCAGAACTTACCACCCACGGAGTGCTTACCAACTCCTGTGCAAATACAAAGCACATTTCCTAATACACTGACGCCAACATTGTGGACTATTGTTTATGATCTCATTTTATAGGTGAGGAAATTGAGGCCCATCATCGCATAGCCAGGCATACATTTGAACCTCAATACATCTGTTTTTAAAACCAAGAAGAACTTATACTTAATTATTATATAATAATAGTCACACAAGGATATATTCTAAGAAACAAATTGTTACATGACCATCATGGAGCACGCAGACACAAACCTAGATGGTACAGCCTACTGCATACCTAACATTTATGGTACAGCCTACTTCATACCTGACATTTATGGTACAGCCTACTTCATACCTGACATTTATGGTACAGCCTACTTCATACCTGACATTTATGGTACAGCCTACTGACACCTAACATTTATGGTACAGCCTACTTCATACCTGACATTTATGGTACAGCCTACTTCATACCTGACATTTATGGTACAGCCTACTGCATACCTGACATTTATGGTACAGCCTACTGCACACCTAGAATATATGGTACAGCCTACTTCACACCTAACATTTATGGTACAGCCTACTTTATACCTGACATTTATGGTACAGCCTACTTTATACCTGACATTTATGGTATAGCCTACTGCACACCTAACATTTATGGTACAGCCTACTTCATACCTGACATTTATAGTATAGCCTACTGCATACCTAACATTTATGGTACAGCCTACTGCACACTTAGAATATATGGTACAGCCTACTTCATACATAACATTTATGGTACAGCCTACTGCACACCTAGAATATATGGTACAGCCTACTTCACACCTAACATTTATGGTACAGCCTATAGGTGACAAACCTGTGACTATACAGAATACCGTAGATAATTCTAACACTTGTGTATCTAAGCATATCTCAATGTAGGAAAGGTGGAAGAAAACAATATGGTATTATAACCTTGTAAAACCACTGCCGTATATGTGGTCTGTCTTTGAGCAGAATGTCACACAGCACATGACTGTACGTACATGTACATTCTTATGGTCAGGTGAGAAAACTGAAGCGTACATTCAAAACCTGCACAGAATCACACACCCTAAGTGTCAAAATAGGAATTACACTGAAGTTTGCCTGATGGCAAAATCCGCGCAAAGATACAAGATGGAGTGCTTTTATTGGCTTTAGTACAAGTATCTGTTTTTGTAGTTAAACTATGGGGAAAAGAGAATGCCTGTGTGCCCCAAGCCCGGCCAGTTAGCTCTCTCATCTCTCTCATTCCCTTCTCTCTATCCTCTCACATTTCTGTGTGTGAATTTGATTCTGAGGGTTTGACAAGACATCATGTAATAGAAATAAATTAACGTCAGAAGGAGAGCAGAAGAATATTGAGCTCTGAATTATTTCAGCACATGGGAAGAGAACTTTGAGAAAGTTTGAGTTAGACAAAAATAAGATGAGCTCAGCAAAGGATTTATTTGTTTGCTTTTCTTTAATTCTCTATTGTGTTCCAGAAAGGACTGACTTCAGATAGGACTCGAAAAGCAGCTTTTTTTACTCCCCCCTCAAAATTAATAATTTTCATGAATTTTGTCCCAGTCCACTGAGAGGAAAAATAATCCAACATTAAAGAATACCCTAAAAAACATTTAAAATATCAAGAATGAATACAGAAGGAGTCCTGGAAGGGAATGGATTAAAGAGGAATAAGTAGGCCCCCTTCTGTTTTTTAAAAAAATATATTTTAACTTTCTAATTTTTGCATTATATATTAGTCTGTCTCTTTTTTGTGCTAACTCTCAGAAATTTAATACATCGAGATACAAAGTCTTAACTTATCTATATTAACTGAAAACGTTAGAATTGAAAGGGGCTTTAAAATCCTTTGAGTTCCTCTACCTGCTCATGCAGGATGAGGAATCTGTGTCTCAGAGTAACTTGCCCACATCTCTCAGACAGAACTAATGTGTAAAATCAAAGCTTCCATACTTATTCATGTTATAGAACTAAGGAGTCAACACGCCCTTTTAAAAACACACGCTCACAGAGGAGAATGGAGAGGGTGCAGAGGATTCTGGATCCTAAATGCTTTTTGGACTCCCTTAGGAATTTTAAAACAAACCCTGGCCCCAACTCTCCCCAATTAAATTGGTATCTCCAGGGGTGGATCCAAGCATCAGTAATTTTTTTTCTTTTTTGTTTAGAGACAGAGTCTCACTTTGTCATCTTTGGTAGAGTGCTTTGACATCACAGCTCACAGCCACCTCCAACTCCTGGGCTTAGGTGATTCTCTTGCCTCAGCTTCCCAGGTAGCTGGGACTACAGGCACCTGCCACAAGGCCTGGCTATTTTTTGTTGCAGTTTGGCTGGGACTGGGTTTGAACCCACCACCTTCCGTATATGAGGCCGGCGCCCTACTCACTGAGCCACAGGCGCTGCCCAAGCATCAGTATTGTTAAAAGTTCCCCAAATGACTGCAACAACCACAGAGAAAGGTCTGGCAGGTTCTACACAGAGTTCAATGTGGAGCCCAGCCATGGACTCCCACCACGGGGGCTGCCTGTCCAGGAAAGAGCCAAAGAAAGAGGAGAAATGTGTCGTGTGTGACAGAACACCTGCCTAGTGCTCCCCTGCACAGCTCGGTCTGTGGCACTGAGCTGCGTGTCTGTCATTCCTTGACAGAGAGTATTGTGTCTTAACTTCATTTTTTTTCTGAGACCTGTTTCGTTCTTCTGTTCAGGGTATAAAGTGGAGCTAGGAACTTTCTCTTGATTTGTGTGATTTTTATGCACACCAAACAAATACACCAATAAGATAAAAATCATTGTGTAAGAATTCAAGGATGACATCCATGTAAAGGAAATACAGTTTTATTCCGCAGTCGGCATGATACAGATTTAGTACAACCCACACCGTGAGCCACTTTTAAATACACCTTGGATTGTTCTTTCGTTATGCTCAAATGAATCTCTTAACTATAATTTTCAGACCTTATTCAGTAACAGTGGCAAAGAGGAGCCTGGATTTTAAGTCATCTGAATAAACTTTATTAAAATATGTGATTATGTCCAGCCTAAGACAAAAGAGACTCAAAATATTTTGAGCACTCTTCTCGTTTTTCTTTACCAGCTTGTTCAAAGCTGAGACAGTATTAAATCTCATTAGAATTTCTTATAGGCCTCGATAAAAACAGAGTGTCTCTTAATTAAGTGCTTAATCCGGGCACTTTCACATTATCCAAATCAAAATAAACAAGGAGAGTGCCGACTTTTGAGCTTCTTCCCCTCCTTTCGGAAACTCTTTGTACTCTCCACTCTAGACCAGCCCAGCCAGAACCAAAGGGCGCTGAGCCCTAAGGATGATTTTAGCCCAATATTCTTCTTTCTCTTCTCATTCAGGAACCACAATGGGAGCAAGATTTTCAAGTTAAAACAATCTTTACCAATCCCTTCATAATCTTCAATGGGATCTGAAAACCCCACTGCTAACTTTCACTCATAAATCAAATGTCTACAGCTTTGCCCACCAAGGGTCCTAAGCCTACAGTACACAACTATTCTCACCCCTACTCCAGAGCTGTGTCCTTCCTTCCAGAAAGACAGAGACTTTGTTGAGACGGATGGAAGTCTATATTTTGCACACGTCAACTTCACTAGCATTTTTGTTTGTTTTTAGATTTTTATTACAAAATGAAAAAAAAAATGATCAAGGAAAGATAAATTGTATTGGTGGCCTAATAGTCCCAAGACATGTAGTCCTTTTATTATTTTGAATTTCTTTTTTTTTATAGCCTTTAAATTATGCTGGTATAAATAATGCATCCCTGACACTTTTTAATTTAATTTTTTGCTGAGTTTCATTGGTCATTTGTTAGTTATCTATGAAGCGCAGTAGAAGCAGATTTGGGGTTGTCAAGGACATTTGCGGTCTTTCTTTAGCCCATAGGATAATGTTATTTAAAAGTGAAGCTCTTTCTCAGGAAAAAGAAAAATATCCTACATTTTTCAGGCTGACATATGTATGAAGATGAAAGCTTTCCTTGGTTCAAGCCTGATGACACAGGAATGCTGCCTGCCCACCAGAGAGGCCAGGCAGAAATACACATTAGGTGTAAAAGTCGGTGCTTGTGTTTCTAAGTGGTGTTGCCCTGGACGCAGGTGGGGGAAAGATGTCTGTCCTGTAGACTATGGAAGAATTCAGGTGTTGCTAATGAAGATTTCTAACTTGGCGCCCTAATTGGCTTCCTTTCCTTTCAGACATGCATGCCAGGATTTTATCGACTGCGTTCCGAGCCAGGTGGCCGAACCCCTGGACCAACCCTGGGCACCTGTGTCCCGTGTCAGTGCCATGGACACAGCAGCCTGTGTGACCCTGAAACCTCCGTATGCCAGGTAGTCCCCTGAGCCTGTCTGTCTTCAGTACGGCCCACATGCTCATCCCCCATTACAAAGGCTCGGATGCCGCAGACAGAAGCCAGCTAAGCTGCAGGAAACCCGACTCCGTGTGTGGGAAATAAAATATGGGGGAGACAAAGACATTCACTAGATTCCATACTAGAAAAAACAATGAAAGGATGATCGCTTGGAAAACCACTGCTCATGTCAAGAAATAGAATATTAACAACACTTTAGATAAGCACCAGAGGATATCATGATGTCAAAATTACATGGAGTTTTGTTTTTCTGACTACAAACAAAAATAAGCTTTTCCTAAGAAATTTGGAAATTAGAAAAGTATTAAGACAAATAATTGAGAAAAAACTCACTCAAAATTCAGCATAAACTGTATTACTTTACGTATTTCCTACCAATTCCATGCATGTGGTTTACAGATAAGGTTTGCAGAATATCATAGGTACAGTTTGTGTTCTGCTTTTTAAACTTACCTCTCAGGAGAGGATTATGGTGTTAGATGTTCTTTAAAATCTTTACATTCTTTGATCCAATGTCCCATAATGTATCCATTTCCCTTGGAATCAAGGTTGCCCTTGTTTTTATGTTCCTGCTAACACCCTATTTTCTCTACCGCCACTGTCTGCCTTGGAACAGTCAGGACTACCAGGTGGCCTTGGATGTCAGTCTCAGTGAGAAATTCAGGTTGCCCCTGTCACCTTCTCCCTCAAATTCTAATCCCCAGCCAGATCTGGGCATCTCTGCAGAGCCCATCTCCCTCCTGGGCTCCCCTGAACTCTTCTGCTGGGCCTTGTGGGATTCACAATCGGCACCAGCAGAATCCCCCACAGAACCCTCCTCTTCCATTCACCCCCTTGTCCAGCTCTCCCTTCCTGCTGTGCATTGCAGCCCTCCCTGGTAGAGACCACCACTTTCCCTCGCACTCTCCACTGCCTGAGCCTCAGGTAGGGGGTGTCCCTGCCCCACATGCCAGTTTAGGGTCATCCTCACATTCTCCACAGCTTTGAGTCTCACGCCACCCTCCCTGTGCCAACTATACCTGCTCATCGAACTCACCTCCCAACCCGCAGATGCTGCCCACTCATTCTTTGCAGATTCCCCCCCCCCCCCGGAATCAATGGTGCCTCCTCTAGCTCTATTCCTATCATAATTCTGGTGCCTTTAATGTCAGAAAAATTAACTTTTTTTTTAATGAACATTTTATTAATTACTTCCATGCTCTGCCAGAAAAGGATATCTATTAGAGATAGAGCTCTTTAATTCTTTTTTTAAAAAGATTTTTTTATTAAATCATAGCTGTGTATATTAATGCAATCATGGGGTACAGTGTGGTGTTTTCATATACAATTTGGAATATTTTCATCAAACTGGTTAACATAGCCTTTATGTCATTTTCTTAGTTATTGTGTTAAGACATTTATATTCTACTCTTAGATTCACTTTTAGCCTTGTAAGACAAACCACAGAACTGATCCCTCCAATCACCTGCCCTCCACCCATCTCTCCATCCTCTCCCCCTCCCTCTCCCCATATTCTTAGGCTATAATTAGGTTATAGCTTTGACATACCTCTAGCTCTCAGTTTCTTGGGCCTCTGTGGTCTGCATTTGAAGTGCCTATCCTTTGACTGCCCTCACTTTTCTCTCCGGTTCATGGCTATAATCTCACCACTGATGCTCACTCACCCTTTCCTGTTCTTACCTCTCCTGCACCCTCACTTTCTCCACCAGCTCACTATCCAGGACCCTTCACTAGTAACCCTGCTTTGTGATGCTCACGTCCCTGCCACTCCCTTATTTAATTTTTCTCAGTTAACTCCAGCAGCATGTGAATCCTCCTCTCTCCTGCTCTTGGGCCCTCTAAACTGAGTGTGTCTGTAAAGAAGAGAAGAAATTGTGCCCTCTAGTCTCACCTTGAATTTCATGGTCACTCCCTTCCCATGGATCCTTTGTGCCACATTTCCTCTCCACATTCTTGGAAGATTATTTCATACTATCCCCTCTCCTCTTGACCCCAAACATCTCCTCCTACCCCTTCCCATCCTTAGTGTTAGTTGGTGGTTGTTTTTCATTTCACTGAGAAGTTAGAAGCTGGCTTGGTGCCTTTGGCTTGAGTGGCTAAGGCACCAGCCACATACACCTAAGGTGGCGAGTTCGAATCCAGCCTGGCCCGCCAAACAACAATGACAGCTGCAACCAAAAAATAGCCGGGTGTTGTGGCGTGTGCCTGTGGTCCCAGCTACTTGGGAGGCAGAGGAAGGAGGAGACTCGCTTGAGACCAGGAGTTGGGGGTTGCTGTGAGTTGTGGTGCCATAGCACTCTACCCAGGGGGACAGCTTGAGGCTCCATCTCAAAAAAAAAAGTTAGAAACCATCAGGAGAAAAGTATATGAGCTCCTACTGCCACACGCTACCACCTTTCTTCATATGTGCCCAGTTATTCTGACTCTTTTCCATTGCTTGGATAAACCATTCTTGTTTCTAGAAAAGATCACCCCTTCCTTATATGCTCCAGAACCCACCACTCTTCAACTCAATGACATTACTCTGGCTTCTCTCCCAACCCCACTATATCACTTTTAGTTTCTTCTTCCATAAAAACAAAAACAAAGACCAGCTCTCTTGACTTCTCTTCCTGGTAGCTACTACTTTCTTCTCCTTCTATCAGTGAGGAGTTGTCTATACTCTGTCCACAATTTCTCTCCACCTCTTCCCTCTAGAACTAATGAAATAGGCTGTCGGGTCCATTGCTACACTGGACCCAATGGCTGTTATTAGGCAACTGATCTTTATCTCACTAGATTTATCAGCATCCTTTGCCACTGTGAACTACCCCATTCTTCGTGAAAGCCTCTGTTCATTTTGCTTCCCAGGTCATGAAATTCTGGGTATTTTCTAACCTGATGAAAGCTCTTTCTGAGTCTTTTTTGCTGTTTCTTTCTCATTATCCCCTAGTCTCCATAATGGTGTTTCTGGGATTGAATATTTGGAGTGATTTGTTTCTCTATCTATACTCATTCTAATGGGAATCTTACCCACTATGTGGCTTTCAATACTTATACTAGGATCAGGCGTGGTGGCTCATGTCTGTAATCCTAGTACCCTGGGAAGTTGAGGCAGGTGGACCACCTGAGCTCAGGAGTTCGAGACCAGCCTGAGCAAGAGTGAAACCCCATTTCTTAAAAAACAGCTGGGCATTGTGGCAGGCGCCTATAGTTCCTGGAAGGCTAAAGCAAGAGGATCATTTGAACACAAGAATTTTGAGGTTGCTGTGAGCTATGACACCACAGCACTCTACCAAGGGTGACAAATGAAACTCTGTCTCAGAAAAAAAAAAAAAAGAAAGAAAAGAAAAGAAAAGAAAAATAACAATTAAACACTTGAACTGGGATCCTGTTGTGTTTACTATTATTTTATGATTTCATTTTAGACCCACTCTTAAAGCTTTTTGGAATTGATTGTGATAGAGGAATGTAATCTTTCTTCACATCTAAATTACTATAACAAAACACTTGTTGATTAACATTTCCTTTCCCCTTGCTACATCATGCTATCTGAGTACATAAACATTTATTTTATCCATATTAAGATATGTCTGAGCGATCATCCTTTTAATTCTATAATTCTATTACCTTCAGTTCTTGTTACAATATTCTGCTTACCTTAATTTTATAGTAAGTTATGGTATCTGATAAAACAAGACCCTTCATTATTATTTTTTCTTTTAATTTTCATATCTACATATGAAAAATGTACTAAATACGTTATCCCCAAATGTCCCAAAAATATTACTAGAATTTTGATTGACATTAAACTAGTTGTGAGGAATTGCTATATTTATACTATTTAGTTATTTTCCCTCAATCCAGGAATATGATACTCTTCTCTATTCAAACATTTTATTTCTTACAGTAATCTGTTTTAACATTATTTACATAGAGCATGCATGCATAATTTTCTCATATTGAAATTACTTATATATCTTATATTTTCATTTCAATAGTAAACATTACTTTTTTTTGTTTCAATATAGTTTTTTTTACAAACTAGTCATTACTGGTAAACATTAACAGAATAGATGATTTGTATACGTATTTGATATCCAGTCACTTTTATTTTAGCTCTAGAAATTTTTCAGTTGATTTGGTTCTTTTTATGTTTATAACAATGTTATTTATAAATAATTATAATTGTTTTTTTACTTGCCAGAATGTATGTGTTATAATAATTAGATAGTTGCACTAAGTCTTCCAAAAAATGTTAAATAGGAGAGTAATCAGCTTTCCATTTATTCCTGATTTTAATCTGAGCACCTCAGGTTTTTCCACATAGGGTATGATGCTGGTGGTTAGTGTAAGAAAAATATTTCTTGTCATATTAAGAAAACTTCTTTCTATTGCTGGCTTCTTAAGTATATCTTCTTTCAATAGGGATAGGCTATTGAAATGTATCATATACTTATTATGGAGAGTAGGGTGAGGAGGCAGATGTGTTTAAGAGGTGCTCATATATACTTTTTTCCACTTTAGCAAAATGATAAATGGTATTTTTGACTGAATGCATAACTAACATTAATCATCGTTGAACTCCTAACGTAGTTACTATTTTATTTTTGTGAAGTATTTGTAATCAATACGTTATTTTGGGTTAGGGTTAGGGTTAATTTGTATGAAATGAAGTTAAATGTATTTTTCCTTCTTATGCAATCATCACAGGCATTTTTAAACAATTATATGTTGGGTATTATATAATTTAACTTAGAAACATTCATAAAGAATTCATAATTTCAATTTTAGGAGGATAAAAATTATTAACTTTATATTGTCCTCTTTTGACCAATTGGCTATTATGGCTAATTTATTCCTTAACAAGCCTAATGTGAACCAGGAGTGGTGGTTTGCCCCTGTGATTTCAGCTATACTGGAGGCTGAGGCAGGAGGATCCCTTGAGCCCAGGAGTTGCCACCAGCCTGGGCAATATAGATTCCGTCTCAAAAAGAAAGAATAAAAAACAACAAATCCCAATTCCAAGTGCAGGTCTATTTCTGAGAAAGCCCTAGTAAAGTGAAAAATAAATAGATACTCCCATCAAACAAACACAGTTACTATAAATTGTTATGCTCTGAGTTTTTATATTTTCTTTTAGAGAACTCATGATTTCGAATTTAAACAATTTTGTTCATAATTGAAATAGCCTTGTGCAGCAAATAGGAAATAGCTATTATTATTCCCAAGCTGGAACTTTAGAAGCCACTTGACTTTATGTGTACTATGGGTCACAGTGCTGTGTCATGTCAATTAGACAGTGTGGTGCCCTCTGCTTTGCAAGGGTTGCAAGGGTGAGCTCTGCAGTCATCCTGCCTTGACTCACATTCTGTCTTTACCCTTTATTGGCTGTGTGAATCTAGTCATTTTTTTTTTTAACCTAGTGCGGTTTTAGTTTCCTCATGTATAAAATGAAAATAATAATAGTACTCACTCATAGAGTTTTTGTATGGATCCAATGAAATACTAAATAAAAGACTTAGAACACTACCTAGTACATGGTTAAGATCTATAAAAACAATTATGATGGTGATCATCATAAAGATGTTAATAACCATGTATGTTATCTACCATTCATAATCAAAAATTAGTTAATAATTGATCAAAAGCTATGAAAACCATTTTTAGGTCTAGCACTATGCAAGATTTTCTCAGTCCATTCAGACTGCTATAATAAAATATCATAAATTAGGTAACTTAACAAACAGCAAAAGTTTATTTCTCACAGTATGAGGGCTGGGAAGTCCAATTTCAAGCCTCCAGCAAATTCAGTGTCTGGGGAGGACCTATTTGCTCTTTGGAAGGGACCTAGATAGCTTTCTGGAGTCTTTTCTAAGGGCTCTAATCTCAATCAGCAGGACTACACCCTCATCACCCAATCACCTCCAAAAAGCCCCAACCCCTAGTACTAAGATGTGAGGGGATAAGATTTCAACATAAGATTTTTACAAGACATAAATATTCAGATCACAGCAAGCCTTAACCCCTAATGTGATAATATTTGGAGATAGGTCTGTCACTTTTTTTTCTTTTCTTTTTTTTTTACATGTCTCTAAAAATGTGTAGTGGAGAGGAAATATAACTGTAGAAGACTTTCTAGGCTAAATATTTCAAAGAAACCCACAACACTTTTTAACTATGTTCTTCATAGTACCTAATGACACTTGCGAGAGAGTTGTAGCTTCATCCCCGCTAAATCCTACACATAGCCATCTTATTATCAATAGCTCGGTCATTGTTGCCCTTAAAGAATTTTTTCAAAATAGAAGAGTAAACTCTATGTGATATTGAACCCCAAGGTGGGGAGGAGGGAGGTAAACAAACTAACACTAATTTATACATATATATACACATACACAGACAGGGGATATTCTCATTCAATCATTACTATACCCCATGGCTAGAATCATTACTCCTATTTGGGGGATATTGAAGCCTTCACTAGTTCAAAGAACTTTTAAAATATTAAATATTTTGTGAAAATAAACTATATCAAAATTCTTATTTTAAAAATAAAAGAATAAATAATATTCCCTATTATTGATCTACTCTGCTGACTGGAACATCATCAGTATCTGTGAGTAAGCAATTAGCCATTTCTTCAGTAAAGAGACAGACTTATTGTGAATCTACAGATTTAATAGAATCTGCTATGTTTAAGGTGTTTTGTAAACCTTGTTTCATCTATCAAACAACTTTGCCAAAATAGGGATGATTACCATCTTATTACAGCTCTGAAATTAATGCTAAGGAAATATAAGCAACATCTAAAGCCTTGGCCAAAAAGTATTAAAAACAGGTTTCAAACCCTCTATGAGATATTTTCTCCAGATTGTGAGAAAGGAAACACACTCTTCTTAGCTGATTAAATGAGTTTGAGTTTGAAAGCTCAAGTGAATTATATCCTAGAGTCTTGATACAATCTGCAATAGTGATTAAGGGCCCTGTCTGAAAAATATTTGAGAAATCATGAGAATATGAAATTTGTCACAAGATAGGAAGCAGTGAAATGTTTTCTCCAGGTTTTATAAAGAAAAATAAAAGGTAGGAAACAGATTGATTATGATCTCCAGTGAAAATCAAGGATTGCTTACTTAACCAATATCCATCAACTGTAGAAAAACTAAGCAGTGCTCAATAACATCTATCAACCTAAGTGCTAGGATTACTATATTCATAATATAAGATCTTGGAGTCTCAGATTCTAGTACAATATCAAATTTATCAGATGGTGTGATACATCATATCTCAAATAAAGAAAAAATAGTAACAGCTACCATGTGTCCAAGCCTATATAGGTACCAGAAGATATGCTCACTGTACATAGATTTTTCTAACTTACTCTTACAATAAATTTATGAAGTAGACACGATTGTTTTTTATTTTACAGTTGATGAACTGAGGCTGAGAGGAATAATAATTCGCTTAGGTCATAAAACAGTAAAGACCATATCTGTGATTCAAACGTTGGTTTGTTTAAATAGGCATTTGATGGACTGTTTCAAGATATCCTCACAACTGAGTGTAGAAATATGGGCTGGATGTTATGCAACTGATAGGTTGGTGGGAGTATAAGTTGCTAAAAAATGAATGTGACCCACAGTAGGAGTAGTTTTGGTTAGGAGGCAAAAACTGTGTGTTTGATACAGCTTTGTTCAAAATATCCATCAATTATGTGGAACTTTCAAATGTTCAGATGACATAAAACAGGAAGTGTTACCTAATGTGTTGGTGGGAAAAGGTGTCAACAGTTGTAACTATGAGTTACAATTAACAAGATGAAATTAGTAGAAAATATATGAACTTAGGTAGCTCACTTGTTCATTCATTCTTCTGGTATTGATTAATTATCATTTGTAATAAGCAGCCTGATGGTGGGTGCTGTGAATGTAAGGATATGTACTGCGTGGGCCTTGTCCTCCAGGAACTTACTGTCTAGTGTTTAAGGAAAAGAATAAAGAAAACGATGTATATAAGCAATTCACATAAAATAGGGGTTTTTACTTGATTGTAGATTTGCTAGGTGCCAACACAGAGTATTACTCTCTTGCAAGATACACATCATGGAAGAAAGTACATTTGATGTATTTTCAAGTCCCTTCTAGAGACTTATGCTGTGTTTTAGAAGTAGTTATTAGTAACTATGGTTGTTAAATATTTAACTTGAAAAAAAATATTTAGGAAGTAATAATACTCTTACTGAGGATAGTCGCTGGGAAAACGGAATTAGACTTACTCTGCATAACCTCAGAAGGCAAAACTTGGATTACTGACTAAAAATTAGAGTGAAATAAATTTTCATTCAACATAAGGAAAACTCCATAGTGTATAGTTATGCAAGATGAAAAGGGCTGACTCATAAGAATGCATGCCTTAATGATTTCTCAAGGAAGGAACAAAAGAAGGCATCCCTGTATAGGACGAAAGTAAGGTCAAGTAACTTTTTACCTTAGGTCTCAGATACTATAATATTAACATCATATTCATTTGATTTGGCAGAAGGAATATATACCACCAGCTTTCCAATGTACATGCAAAAAACTTATAAATCTTATATATTCTAATCTATTACTGAAAGATACTAGTATATACACTCTTGAGAATATAATTAAACTTCTAATTAGGCATCCAGGGTGTAGAAATTTGCCTCAAAGGCTAATTTCTATACAAAAGAAAATATTATGTCCCTATTACAAAGCACACAGGAAAGGCCTATGAAAATTTTCAAAAATAGACTCATGGTTTATGTGTGGTGTTTGCCGCTCTAACCAGGACAAGTGATTTGATTAACCAAGTTTAGTATGTCAGCAACTCTAGGAAATATTTTCTTACTCTGTGAAGAAATGATATAAAACTACAGGTATAAAAGAAACAAAACTATAGTCTTTAATCTCTCTGTATTTTTAGTAATGATCATCAATTTAAGTGTTTTGAGTCAGTTATTCATGTCACCTTTTGGTTACGTAAAATAATTCATTATTCAGTGATTTTATTACAAAAGCAAAATGCTACAAATTATGTTGCGGATTTCATATATTTTTGGCACATTGTTCATTTCTGTAACTCTAAAATATGTTCTTAAAACACTCCCCAGTTAACACTTATTCATCAGCATGACACCTTGCAAATGATTTGAGACTAGAATTCAGAGATAATTATTTTATCATGGAGCCATTATCTCTCACAATGCTACTGTTAAATATGGAATGGCTATTTTATTGCTAAAAAATGATGGTTCCTTTGGATGGTTGAGTAAGAGAGAATTATGGTACTTAAATCAATATCAAAATATGACAAATCATTTTCCCTTGCTAACCACTTTCCTGTAATTAGACTTGAAACTTGGCCTTCTTCATCTTAAGAAGAAGCCCGACCAGTTTTATCTCTACTGCCTAGAACACGTGGTCAGTCAGGCAGTCATTCAGAACAGTCGTTGGATGCCTTCTTACACTGTGTAGAGCTACGGGGAACATCTAAACAGACTTAGGACATCAGAGAATGTTTATCAGAGAAAGGGACATTTAAAAATGGCAGCTGAAATGAATAGGTGCTAAACAGATAATAAGTGGAAAAAAATTCTTTAATAAAGGATCCCCACCCAGAAGCGAGAAAGAGAATTTACATTATTTGAGAATTTCTGATGGCCCTGGATGGCTACAGCATTACGTGCAAAGAGAACGGTGGTTAGAGGAACAGCTGCAGGGGCCAATTCTGAAGGCTGTCCTGGCCATACTAGGGAGTGTGGAATTCATCCTGAAGGCAGTGGGGAATGAGTGCAGGCTTTCAAGCAAGAGAAGGGCCTGGTGTGATGTATTCTGTAGGATGAACACTCTGAGTGCAGCATGGAGAAATCACTGGATGGGAACATTTGGAAATAGAATCTTTAGCTAAGAGACTATTCCATAATCTAGGGCAAGCATCCTCAAACTATGGCCCACAGCCACATGCAGCCCACCTAGGATATTTATCCGGCCCACCGGGTGTTTTTGCCGTCGCTGCCTGTCCTGCTTAGCAGCCAACTCGTCTAGGGGCCCACAGTCTGGCTCTCCAATGGTCTGAGGGACAGTGAACTGGCTGTTTAAAATGTTTGAGGACCCCTGATCTAGGGAAAAAAATAATAGTGGCCAGAAAAAAAAAATAGTAGCAACAGGAAGTCAAGAAACGGGGAGCAGTAGAATCATGGAGTCAGTGATGGGATAGGTATCTGGGTTATCAAAGGCCTCGGGGTTGCTGACCTGCGCAATTGAGTGGATGCCAGTGACTCCAGAAGAAATGGCGAATATGTGGAGATCAGCAGGCTTAGGTGAGGTCAGCTTCATTTTTAACATTTCCAATTCAAGGTGCTTCTTTGTTGTGCGAGGAGACCTATCCAAGAAACAATCATAAACGGAAGTCTGGTATTAGAGATATCCAGGCCAAATGTATAAAAACATGTAGAACTTTTGGCACACAGGAAGCTGAAATCATAGTAATGGGCGAAATCACCAAGGTAAAATGTGTAGGGAAATGACAGGTGAGAGCCAAGGTTAGAATGAAGGATGTCAATCTTACTAACCAGAAAGGGAAGGAGGATTTCATGAGTAAGAAAGACAAGCTACGGAGGTAGGAGAAAAATCAACAGACCTGCTGTTAAAGAAACCACAAAAAGAGAAAAATTCAAAGAAAGAGAATCCAGAAATATCAGTCCTTGTAAAAAATTCATATATCATGAGAACTGATTATCTGCTCATCAATTTCAATTTAGCAACAAGGAACTGGAATTGGTTCAATAGGAAATCCTCTTTAAAGGATGAATGAGAGGTAAAGAAATAGAGACCAGGAATGTAGGCTTATAAAAAATAGGATAGGAATTGCCAAGCAACTTGATACCATCCAGACCGTTTTTTTTTTTAAGATAGGAAAAGCTTGACTAGCTTCAAATGGCAATGGGAACAAGCCAGCAAAGAAGGAGAGAATTAAGAGACTGGGGAAGATAGGGAGGTTGCAGGCAAGGAAACAGTTTAGGAAGAAAGTAGCTGTAGACAAAGGACAGAAATAAGTGTCAAAATGACAGCAAATTACAGGCAAGATAGAGAATTGTTTGGCAGGAATCCGAGGGAGCCAACAAATGAGGGCTTTCTTTTCTCTGAAAATAAGGGACTCTCCTCAACTGCGAGTGAGGTAGAGAATAAGAAGATTTGAGATTTGTACCTGTCATATTAGAAAACGGGATCCATTTTACATTAAGTTATAAAAGGCATCTGTAAGTGTCCCCATGTATTTTCAACTATAGCACAAGAAATGTAAAAAGACAATGGTTTAAAATTCCTTGTGGCAGTGTCATGGTTTCACTGCAGGCAATAGCATAATCTCCCCAAAAGAGTTTCTAGAAGTTCTAATGAAAAAAATAAAAAGATTAAATTTCATAGCAATCTCTGTGGTGGAAATGACTTCAGCTGTTGTTTGTCATGAATGAACCATACCAGCCATTGCATGAATCATAAATACGTTCTTGATTGATTGAATAAAGCAGAGTTCAGTGTATGGGATGCCATCCAAGTTCAACAGAGGGCCTGCAGGCAGCTCTGTGGCTCCAGCTGAGCCAATCAGGAAATCAGATCCCTAACATGTCCATCTATTTTGTTGCTGCCTTTTGTTGGTGTCTCAGCTTTTCTTTCATTGACAAATTTGTTTATAAAACATAAGTCACTGTTCGGCCCACTCCAAATCCTGTCATAAAATCAAGCTAAAACCCAACTCCTAATTCCCTCTACATCTTCCTGTTTCTCAGCTTGCAAAGTCAAGTGTCGTAGTTCCACTAACCAACATTCAGTGTTGGATTCTTGCTGCCATCTTTATTTGTCAGGTTTCTCCCCGCTCCCCACCCAAAGTTGCCGTGAGTCCTAGAAAGCAGGATATTGTTTTACCTTTTTTCTTACCTGATTCAGCGCCTTGCATATAGCTCTCCCTAAGTCTTTATTGTGAAATCGATTGTTTTGTTTTCAATATGATTCTACGTCATGAGAATTGAAATTTCAAAACTACTTACATGCTATTCAGAAACTGCTCTCATTTTCTTACGTCTGAAGCATGGCACCCTGACGTCTCCTCTTATGCAAGCATTAAAGAAGAAAATACTGCCTGAGATTGTCCGTTTAAGCTTGGTTCCTCTGTTTTTCTGAAGAACCACCAACCTTTGACGAGGAATAGATGACTAACATTCTCCAGTAGGCTGACCATTTTTGTTCCCGTGGCCTTGTGAAGATGTACACTTTCCACGTTGGTTTGGTACCGGAAAACTCAGTGATGAGCACCTGTCGTGGGCCCAGTCCTCTTGGCATTTTTCTGGCATCTCACAGGCCTAACGCCTGGAATGTGAAGAAACATAAATGCCCAGAAAAAAATAATAAATGTTAGAGATTCTTGACGTCTGTTTCCCAACGTAGAGGAACAAAAATGTAAACAGAGATGGATGTAGGGGAAAGAAAACAAAATTTGTATTGTCAGTATCGTGACCATAACACGGGATAAATTTCTCAAATGAAAGGAATTTTTTAAAAAATTATATCAAAATCTGAGCTCTCTGTCCATGGTAAAGTGTATGTGCGTGTACATATGCCTCTGTATGCTGGAGTGGCAGCACCTGTGTTCACAGACACACCTGTTCGTAAGTGGGAAGCTGTGTGATAAATTACATTCCATCACTAGATTAAAAACAAACTTTTCCTCCCTTTTCCTTTACAGAATTGTCAGCATCACACTGCTGGTGACTTCTGTGAACGATGTGCTCTTGGATATTATGGAATTGTCAAGGGATTGCCAAATGACTGTCAGCAATGTGCTTGCCCTCTGATTTCTTCCAGCAACAAGTAAGCCTGAGAAGTGTAACCATATTTCCTGATCAGTAACGCCATCTGTCTGGCACATGGGCTGTCTATGATTTGGCTATTTTTTCCATGTAGACGAAAATCTCAACTTACGACAGATTTTTTTAATAATATAAAAATATGACAGAAATGGGCGCATAATACTCTATAGTCTATTTTTCCTATAAAAATCCTGTTCTGAGTAAATAATGCTGATTAATTAAAATGAAAATACCAATATTAACATAAGATATGTTTATGAATAAATGATGCATGTACACATCTTTATAGCTTTAGAAATATACAGGTATAGCGTTTGCATATAGTTCTGCCCATATTGTCAGTCATGAAGGATTAGTTGGGTGTGTATTATATTAATTTGGGGGCTGGTTCCATTTATTTTGTGTGTTTAATTCAAGATTGGGAACTAATTATGAAGACAACCATTGAAAAACAGCACAATTAAAGGAGGATGACTTGTTATTATGCTCAAAAAAAAAAGTTATATCTCTCAAAATCACAGCCTCCTTTCTCTCATGATAGTCTGAGCTTGGTGCCATGGAAACACAGCCATAAGGAGAAACAAAAACTAGAATATCTTATTTGAGTGCTGTCTGAACATTCTGCATGGGGTTATATATTGAAGGAAACCTTAGATGTTTTCATCTTTTTTGCTAAGACTACCTACACTTTCTGTTAACTGATTTATAGACTTCAATGAGGTAGTGTGGTTTTGCTCTACAATTTGCTTTTGAAAAGAATCTATGTGGGTTGGTTCGGAATTAGAATTCTGGACACTTTACCTTGGGTATTAAAGGACCACAAAGCAATTCAGACAGGGTGATCTTTCCACCTGTGCCTACTCACTTTTCTTCATCTTCAGCGGAAAAAAGGAAATGAAAACATTTTCATGTAAATCATCTCCTTCTCTCTGTAAGTTCCTCTTTTTTGTTGGCTGGAATCCTAAGCTTTTTATAGGGTGTAAATGTAAATTTTTGGCTGAGTTGGCTATTGATGAGGATAATATACATGTTCTTGTTTTTCATACAGGCACCAAGTGGTAGGTATATAAAAATAATAGTATTTTTTCTTCCTTTATCTAATCTCTCCCTGATGCCCAGATTTAAACAAGAGAACGCTATTTAATTGTCTATTAAAATATGAACCATTTGGATCAGAAAAATTAAGTAATTAACTAATACTTCTCTGGTGGGAGCACTATAATAAAAAATACACGAGAAGTGTGCCCTTTCTTGGAGAAGCTCACTATAAAACATGTGTCTTAGGAATGTTGATATAAATATAAAGAGAATTCAAAGACACAAAATACCACAATTAATTTTGAAAGCTTCAAAACAAAAGAGGGAGTAGTATGTATAATAGATCTCAAACAGTGGATTGAAGAAGATAGTAGGAAATTACTTGGGTTTGAAAACAAAAAACAGAAGGAATGTTTGAAAACTAGTAGGTAACAGATTTGGAGCATGGCGTTCAGACAGAACTGAATAATCACAGATGAAAATGAATGGGAGAATGGTGGCCATATTGTAGAAATCCTTAAATACCCATCTAAGAAATAGCTATTTAATTTTCCATGTAATAAGGAAACACTACAACTTCTTATTTTAAGAAAAAGGTTAATATGATTAGAACAACACTTTAGGCAGGCTACAGTGACAGAATGGAATATAAGGAATTGAAACAGGCAAAGAAAAAAAGCAAAGAGACCAATTAAAAGGCCAGCACACTCGTGCAGGCAAAAGCTAATTAGAGCCAGAAGGTAGGTAATAGTAACAAGAATAGAAACAAGGGAGTAAATGTGAGAAAATGGTTTAATACCACTGTACAGAATAGATAACTAATTAGACATGGGGGGTGGGGATCTAGGCAGAGTAGAAGACTGAGTTTTTTAACTAGGTTGCCCCCCAAAATGGTGGTGGCACCAACTAAAGTAGGGAAGCCAGGAGAGAACGGCTGCAAAAGCAAGACAATTTATGTTTCACATGGATGTGAAGCTTCTGTCTGAATGGAAATATGCAAATAGCTGCAGGAAATGAAAATCTGAAAATTGCAGGAGCAGATGAAGGAAGAGATATGTTAATAAATGACTTACGGTGGGATAAGATTTCCCAGGCTAGTGTTACCCAAGGGAATATATAGAAAAAAAGGAAAGGCAGGACTTCCTATTTGGGGAAAGTGAGAAGAAAAGGAAGAGCCAAGGCAGGAGCAGTCAGAGATGTGGGAACACAGGCAGCAATGTCACTGGTACCAAAGAAAGAGAGAATGGCAGTGAACAGCATCAACCTGCTCTCTCACAGAGATGGAGCAAATATGGCGGCATCTAACTATGAGAATCAACGATAAATTCTGACTATCAGTTGTGGAAGCAGACATTACATTACAAGGGTTTGAGTTTACAGCTCTAAGAAATTTCAAGAATAAAGGCTGGGCACAGTGGCTGATGTCTGTAATCCTAGCACCCTGGGAGGCTGAGGTGGATGGATCTCTTGAGCTCAGGAGTTTGAGCCAGTCTGAGCAAGAGGGAGATGCCATCTCCACTAAAAATAGAAAAATTAGCTAGGCATTATGGCAGGCACCTATAGTCCCAGCTAGTCGGGAGGCTGAGGAAAAGAAGATCCCATGAGCCCAGGAGTTTGAGGTTGCTGTGAGTTATGATGATGCCATGGCACTCTACCTAGGGTGACAGAGTGAGAAACTGTCTCAAAACAAAAATAATAATAAATCAACAAAAAAAGAAACTTCAGGAATAAAGAGAAAATACTAACTGGATTGGTTCAAAGGATCAGTCCAAAGTGCTTTTCTGTTTTTGTTCCATTGTTGTTTACATGATTTGTATATATGTTTATGCAAAGGCCCTGAAAGAACCAAAATATATCATTAAAATGGATAGTTCAGGGTCTTTCAAACTTTATCAATCCAACCACTATAAGAAACTCTTTTTTACAACTTAAGTCAGTACACAAAACTTTGGTGTGTAGATACCATATCATTTATCAACTTTATCACCTCACATTTTTCGAAAAAAATCTTGGTCAAAAGCCCCTAAAATGATTTATTTCATGACTCACTGATGCCACTGCTGGTTGGAACCATCAGCCTAATTAACAAAGCAAAGACCTACACACGGTGAGAAAAGAAGGGCTGACATATGAAGCAGAGAATCCAGCCAGGGCAAAGAAGAGACAGCTTCTTCCTGAGATACAAAAATGGATTCTAAGGTACCAACAGAAGAGGCTGAACTACCTCATTTCTGTAACTTCCCTCTGCACAGTCAGTGAGAAACAGGTAGGGTGTGTGAGTTATTGCCAACTCAGGTCCACAGTGCTCTGAAGTCTTCACTGTTTCTTACCAAAGCAAAGATGGTAGACTTTTAACAGCCATGCCTGAGCAGTGGTGCTCATCCACCCTTCTAAGTTTTCCACTGCCTACCCCGGGAAAGCTCAGATGTCATAGCTCAGAAACCCCCTCAGAAATCTCCTGTTCCAGTCTCAATGTCCCCTCTTCCCTTTTAAGTGATGCCACCTTTGGAGTTTCTTGCTCTTTTCCAAACATGGACAGCGATCTTGGCTCTTACAGTTCCCTGCAACAATTCCTGTGAAATCCTATCCATTTTTAAAGCCCCATCGGTACTACAAAGTCTATCTGTACTGTAGCGTATATTTTGTACATTTTGTATACAACTAAAACATTTAATTTCATATCATTATTTCAATCAAATGTTTTTTTCAGAAATTGAACATCTACTAAGCATATACTTTATTCCAACACTGTGAATAAAAGATAAAATATCTGTGTCCCATCCTTTATTTGTATGTATCTGTCTCTTATGCCAAATTGTGAATTCTTTGAAGACAAGGTGGCATTCTTTATTCCTCTATTCAACAAATATTTAATAAGGCCTGCTTCATCATGCTGGCAATTTAAACTGAAAAAACAGTCCAAGTTCCATGTTCTGGAGCTTACACTTTTCCCTAAGAGAGTAAGACAATAGACAAATAGATATATAATGTAATGCTACATATCAGGTAGGGATAAGTTCTACTAGGAAAAATAAAGCAGTCTCTGTGAATTTAGAGTGACTGGGGTACCATGTTAACTAGGATGGTTAGTGACATCCTAACACTAGGATATACAGAGGAGGCTTGTGTAGAGATGTATCTGGAGAGGACCACATGAATGTCTATAGGTAGAACACTCCAGCCAGAGGGAAAAGCAAGTGCCCCTGTCCAGAGACAAGCCCATGACTGGTCCATGCTTGGCAGACAGCAAGAGGCCAGGGTGGCTGGAACAGAGTGGATGGGTGGAGCGTGGTAAGAGATGAAGCCAGCAGAACTCCAAGGGGTAACCAAATGTCCTGAAGGCCTAAGATTTCCCAATGGCAAGAGGTGGCTTGGTAAAGGATAATCCAGTGAAGTTACTGCTGGTAGCACCAGTGGCATCTGGGGACAGAAACACATGGACTGTAAGAGAGAGGGAGACAAAGTTGACTCCATGGTTGTTAGCAGAGCAAACGGTATAGTGGAGTGAGTGGCTGTTGACTGAGATGGGGAGATTATAGAAAGGTCAAGTGTATTTTTGGAGGGGCAGAATCTTAGTTTTAGACCTGTTCAGGTACACCCTTAAGACTGAATGAGATCATTTAGAGGAGAAAAGAGAGGGGAGAACTCTGAAACATGAATTGTGAAGCACCTTAACAGACCAAGGATGTGACTTAGACCCAGCGGAGGAAACTGAAAAGGAACAACTAGTGAGATGGAATAAACAACAGAAGGAAGAGGTTTCTGGGAAGCTGGTTTATCTCTGGAGCATCCAAAGGAGACACCACAGAGAACTCTTAAGCGTCTTTTTGAGGGGAGTTTGGAACAAACAGCCAGTGGGAGATGTAAAAGATGGTCACCGAGAGAGAAACACGAGATCTTTGAGTGGTCATGCAGACGAAAGGAGGGCTGAGAGCAGATGAGGGAGGGGTTAGCAGAAAGAGTAACTTTGCACTTCATACAGGATATTTCTACTCCCTCCTTCAGAAGTCCTTTTAGTGACATCAGGAAAAAATATAATCCATCATAACATCATAATTCAAAAAAGCTTTTATCAGCTACTCAAGGACAATTACTCCATTCCTCCACAGTATTTGTGATAGATACAGTGAAGTGTCTACTGAGACGCTTTATTTATTGAGTACTTTAGTGACTGTTCATTATTTTACCATAAAGGAGTGTAATTTAATCATGTTGGCTCCTGAAATGTCTGAAATCTGTTTCCTAAAGCCCATATGTGTGTAAGTGTGTGTGTGTGTGTGTGTGTGTGTGTGTGTGTGTGTGTGGGCAGAGATACATTCAGCACCGAGCTTTAAATTAAAGAGCTAAAAAGTTGGCAGAGTGTCTCAATTATGAGTTTATGGGTCTATTTTGGGTGGGAAAGCAAAAAACAAATGCGTTAGATAATGAGTTTGTGAGTTTATTACTCATTCATGTCCCATTGATTTAACGCCTTGGAGAACGGCTAAAGTAGGTTCCTAATGGCACTTGACCAAAAGGAAGTGTGGCCCTGACCTATATGACTGACTGCTTTTTCAGCAGCAACTGATTTCACAGACCCTGCACAAAGAAAAATGGTGTTTGCAGCATTACCATTCTGCAACAAATAGCTTTTCCTGTTCCTACGTTTTCAATGCGTCCTGCAGTTTATCCGGTGGGAATGCAGCGCCGCTTCCATTTGAGAGACGTTTGTTACGACCCAAAACGTGATAATGTAGTTTAGTTTTCATTCTGGTCAAATCTTTCTTTTGTAGAGTAAGCGAATCAGAAATCCTGAAGCAAGGCACTCTGGCTGGAGCCTACCAGCTTTGTAAAGAAAACACGGGCCATGTTACGGAAATCCTAATTATTAGACAAGACCATAGAATGCTAGGAAATCTTACTTGTTTTCATAAAAGAAGCTTTTTCTTCTTCTCTCCTCACACTAAATCTTGTTACTTAGTATTTAAAGTAAAGGGTCGGTTGAAATCTGGACATAAATTAGAAAAGGTACTCTTTTATTCTGAGTGAAACTTTTATTCATACTTCATGTATTGACGTTCCAGTGGCCATTTGAGTTAGTTTTCAGGGGAAAAACTATATATTTAGCTTTTATGTCCTTTTTAATTTTTATTTATTAATTTATTTTTTTGAGACAGAGTCTCATGGTGTCGCCCTTGGTATAGTGCCATGGTGTCATAGCTCACAGCAACCTCAAACTCTTGGGCTCAAAGCAAATTTCTTTGCCTGAGCCTCCCTGGTAGCTGCGGCTACAGGCACCTGCCACAACACCTGGCTATGTTTTAGAGACAGGTTCTCATTCTTGCTCATGCTGGTCTTGAACTCCTGAGCCAGGCAATCCACCCGCCTTGGCCTCCCAGAGTGCCAGGATGCAGGCGTGTGCCACTGTGCCCGGCCCTTCTGCCCTTTTTCTAAACCTGAAAGATATTCAGTAATACTTACCCTATCAGACACATGTGTGTAAGTTCTGGGCATATTTTCTTTCTTTTTTTCTTTCTTTTTTTTTGCAGTTTTTGGCTGGGGCTGGGTTTGAACCCACCAGCTGCAGGCATATGGGGCCAGCGCCTTACTCCTTTGAGTCATAGGCACTTCCCTGGGCATATTTTCTTTGGAGTAGTGACTAGATCACTTGGTAACTGTTTAATATTTTCATGGCTGTCACATTATTACGACTATGTATACTACAAGGCATTGTTAATTCATCAAAAACCAACCAATATTTATTTGTTGACTATTATTAGTAGTCTTTAATTGCAATATCCTACCTTTAAGAAGGCATTTTATCAAGAATTATAAACGTAACATTCATCATCACCTAAAAATATGTCTCAATTGACTTGAAAATAAATAGGAGTCCTTCATTTTATAAAAAGAATGCGTTAAAACGTTTTCATAATCGTTTTTTTTTTCTGGTTCAGTTTCAGCCCTTCTTGTGTCCCGGAAGGTGTGGGTGATTACCGCTGCACGGCGTGTCCACGGGGCTTTGAAGGCCAGTACTGTGAAAGGTACCCGTCTCCCAATACATAGAGAGGAATGGTACATAGAGGTTATACGGGGAAGGTCCCAGTAGAGAAATATGCAGTATTTGAATGATTTCCTTTTTTTCACTTTCTCTAGTAGTTTCAATTATATGCTTGGAAACTCATTTGTATTTTTAGGTCTGTCCAAAGAAAATTGTTGACTTTTGTCTTATGTTGTGACTTTCTTAAAGATTCCAGTTGCCTGATTTATTTTTTAGCATAGTATATGTTTCTATATAAATCCATATAATTTTATACGAACAACTCAAATCCATTTCCAAAAAAAACCTTATCAGTCAGTAGTTACCACTAATAAAAAGCTGGCTATATATTTCTTATTTTACTTTGTTGGAAGACATTATCTAGCAATAACCACTCGCACATCACTGTTATGGGTACGATGGCAGTGCCCCAGCAAGGGTATAAATAACTCAGAGTACAAATGGCAACAGGTGTTTTTAATTGGTACAAGTCAAATAATAAATTGTCTTTTATTCCGTTTTCTTTTCCAACAGGCAAACACTATTATTTGAATGTTTCCTCTTTCCATATTTCTTACAAAATCTCATAGTGCACGCATGTAGCTATTAAATTGCATTCTAAATATAGCACAAATGGGAAATTAAGGAATGCAATTCCACACTCACCATCTAGTAAGGTGGTAATTTATGTCTTCCAGATACGTATTTTCTGTAAGATCAATATACCGGATATTCGACCTTGTCACCGTCCCTTTTAGTACATTTTAGATATTATCTCTAACATAACAGAGAGTGACTCATTTTAACTACTAACGGTAGACATACATGGTAATCTTAGCATAATTGACAGTAGTATGAAAAATTTTAAGATCTGTGGACTTAGCTTAATTCCAACAATTTAGCTGGGTCCCATTTTTCTCATTTATAAACTCAGGTTAACGGATGGGCACCTGCTTTACACTAATATTGTGACAATAAGTGTGTGAAGGACACCGTTGGTGACCTGCCAAGGCACCTTCACAGGAGTCTTCTCTCCAGCAGGAGAGGCAAAAAGCCTGGAATTTAACCCACCATTCTTCAGAGCTTTGTAGCCAATGCCTACCTGGCATGAGAGTACAAACATCCAGCTCTTTTGCATCAAAGTTCAAGAAATTTTGACTTGATATTTATGCCTCCAAGCTCTCTGTAGAGTCAGCCTAAGACCAGGACATCATCTGAAATCACACCCTTTCTTAGATTCTTTCTTTTCTATATTCTGCTTTGCCCCATTCCTTTGCAAGATTATTCTAGGAACATCTTAAATTGTGAATTTCTTTGCAAACATAAACTAATGTTAAGTAACATTTATCATTACCCACTTAAGAATCTTCTCTATGACCAGCAATGACTGTATTAATAATGGCAGTAAGTAACTAAATAATTAGACTGAGGTTTGTAAATTCCAATGCAGTTGCTATATGTGTATAAAATATATTTCCAAATGAATCTGTATGTGGTAACTCTAAACACAACGCTTGCACATATGTAACAATGCATTCACAATTTTTCATGCCAAGGAGAAATTGGCAGCAATTAAATAACTCAAAGCAATATAAAATGAAAAAATATTTCCATTAGTTGTGAAGATGTATACATCACTCGGTTATAAGTTCAGTTATAGATTTTGTAGGTATACGTTCTTTTAATGGCCACCAGTATGCTTTGGTATTCATACTTAGACTAATATTAATTTCATGACCTTTAAACAACAATGGGATGGTGACTTAAAGCATCCCTGGACACCAAGGGGATTATCTGCAGTGAGTTATTAAAAAAATATTTTCTAGCGTAGCTACATTTATAAATTGGAGTTGCCACTATCTACAAAAGCATGTGTATGGAAAAGACTGGAGGGCGCACTGAGGTGACAGTTACTGTCTCAAAGCAGAGTGATTACAGAAAATTTATTTTTTAATATATTCTATGTTTAATCAATAAAAGCCGACAGTTCATACAGCGTATAGATGCGCACGGTCCTACACGAGCAAATGTGTTACGGTTTGAAGGTTTATTTCCAGTTCTCAAATGTTGTGAAAGCTTCACATTCATCATCTTCAACACATAAATGATCCGGTTATATGTCCCTGAAAAATTGCTTTTATTCTGCTAAATGAAACCAAAGATCCTGGTTAAATTTTTATTGTAACTTTCCAAATAAATTTGTTCCACTGCCAAGAGCTTCTTAAATCATTTAAATCATCTTTAGACCTACCCAACCTCATCAGCTTAGGTCTAAAACTGCTCCAGTATCTTGAGTGTCCCCGTAATGTAGAAAGCGCTCCCCTACTTTATGTTCATTTCTTCTGCCATAAACTCTTGGAGCATTTAATCCATCTGACCCTGCTTCCAATATAGTTACTCACCTGAACATATTAAAAAGCAATTTAAGTGGACTTATTTAAATGATAGCTTTATCGAGCATTTGTAATCTTACGTTGAAAAGAAAATAAAAAACATGGAAGTGTAAAAATCCTAGTGTTACACATAGTTTTCCTGGTGCTTGCCTTTTCTAACCAGCCAGGATGAAATAGCTTTCACAGCCGTGCAAAGGGTCACAGTCTTAGGCTGCTAAAGATGATGTGTCATTATCTTGCCAGTACTTACAACTTTTGTCCCCAGCCCCCTACTCCATCTCTCAACTTCCCTCCATACTTGCCAATTTGACCAAAATTCTAACTGTTGTTTATATTGACACTGACGGTATCTATAATTTGTTATCCAATCTGACATTCTAATGAGGGCAGGAAGTATGTTTAATAATTAAATCAAAACAACCGGGAATCTGGGGTTGTTTTAAGCAACCTAGAACCTAGGGCCCTGCTAGCATCTTGTAAAGTTACCAGACGCCCAGTATGATAACCCCAGTGGAATGTGCTTAGGTAAATGGAGGCGAGGAGGGGCAGAAGAGTCAATGCCTTTGAGTTCATCCCGTTGGACCTCCTTCCTCATTTTTCAAATCAATGTAATACATTTTCTTTGCATATCACTAATCCTCTTCCACAGACACACATCTCCATCTTGAAGATGTAGCCAGAGGAGGACCAGGATGTGGTGGACAAGGTTAAATAGAAAATCTCCGTCGTTTGTCACCACTTACCTGGCCTCTTTTTCTTCATTAGTAAAAATCCCAGAGTTATATTATGTGATTATTTTGATTTATAAGATGCAGGAATATAGAAAAGCCTGGGGATCAATCTATAAATTGTATTCTTCTCTAATTATAAAGGAGAACTTAAAAAACTGATCATCTAGAAGCAGTGGGCAAACTCCTAGGCCAAATTTGGCCCGTTGCCTGATTTTGGATGGCACTAAAGCTAGGAACTATTGTTACAGGTAAATATTTGTCATAAATTTGATGATAGGAAGCACTAAATTTGAACCCCAGTTAAGTAAAATCTGATACTTCAAAAAGGATCTGAGTCTTCCCATTAGTAGGTTGGTATTATAAAATAATTTCTTTTCAACGATTAACGTATTGCTATTATTATGTTTTGAATACATGCTTTTTGTTGTTCAGCAACAACAACAAAAACCTTGGAAATGTTATTTCTCCCTCACTGCATAATCTTGATTTTGCCTCGTGGCCTGCAACGCCTAATATTTACTATCTGACACTTGGCAGGGAAAATTTGTTGACTCTTGATCTGTAGACTGTTGATATCAATTTTGTTTCACTCACAACAAAACGAAACACACAAACACACCCCTTGGGGATGAGACTTGCCATTGACCACCTTTCCTGTCTCCCTGTCTAAATGCAGGTGTGCCCCTGGCTATACTGGCAGTCCAAGCAGCCCGGGTGGCTCCTGCCAAGAATGTGAGTGTGACCCGTATGGCTCACTGCCTGTGCCCTGTGACCCTGTCACAGGACTCTGCACGTGCCGCCCTGGAGCCACGGGAAGGAAGTGTGATGGCTGCAAGCACTGGCATGCACGCGAGGGCAGAGAGTGTGTCTGTACGTATGCTAACTTGGCTAGGAGTTTGGGGGTCTGGGCTCCATTTCTGTCTCACTTCCAGTGAGAAAGGCTGACTTTTGTTTTTGGCACTAGCTGGTTCTTCTCTTCATTCTCTCTGACACTATCTATCCACCTTCTGCTCTTCACCTACTGTTTTTATCTCCAATATGCTCAGCCAAGAACAGCTGAGAAAATCCTCAGCCTGCTTTAAGTCACCGCAGTGAGGACCCGCACCAGCACTTCCGGAGGCATACTCTATTTTATGTACTTTATTTGTCCATCTTAGGGTTGCAGTTTTGCCTCAAGCTGGCATTGCCTTTGTGACAGATTCAAGATCCTGGTGTGCTAAAATTTTCAGAATATTCCTGAGTTTGTAACCAGCTGGACCGACACTTTAAGCCTTGCATTACCACTGAGTTTGCTTTTCCCAGATTACACAGACATCCCGAGGTAAACTGCTTTGGAAGTTTCTCTTGCACTGCACAAAACCTGGAAGCTGTAACAATGAACTCAAGCACTTTTACTCACAGACAGTAAATGGAGAGCAGTTTGCACTCCCAAGCTCTTTCTCGCTCCCCAGTCCCCCCCTTTTTGGTATGAATTCTGGATTCAGTAGTGCCATCTTGACAGTGCATGGAAATTGGAAGTTAAATATAGTTCTTGGATCTTACATAAATTCCAACATAAAATAAGTTATTTATAATTTTTTAAGGAAGGAGTGTTGTGCTACAGAATTCTTTTTCTTAAAGAAATTTATTTCAGCACCTTTTATCTCAACATCTACCTATTTTAATGTATTTATGCATGCCAATATTTCTTGTTTTAACATCTTGTGTGTATACCTTAATAGCATAGCATGTTAACTAAAAACATTTTCATTTGCATTCTAGTTTGGTAAGAGTTACTTAAAGACGCTAAGGCTGAATTTTAAGATATGTCAAAAAGTTAAGGCTGGGTGTGTTTGGGAAGATAAGTTTTTAAATCATTTTTTCTTTGTATTTCAAACATTTTCTTTCTTTCTTTCTTTTTTTTGGACGAGTCTCACTTTGAAAATACTTTTATTTTTAAAAGTAAATATGAAGGGACCCAAGAGGAGAGAGATTAAATGTACTATCATATACATTTATATTTTCATGTTTAGTTATTGGTATTTACATACTCTTCCCAAGTATCATGACATATTTCAACAACAGTTAACGAAGTGAGCTACCCACTATTTCATAATATCATTTTCAAGTTAAATTATTAGCACGGATATGATTAACTACATAATATGTAGATATTCCTTATGTCAACCCTAATCTAAATAGTCCTTGAATTATAAATCATCAATTTTATTAATTTTCCGCAACTAAAGTTGAAATAAAAAGATCATGTTTAAGACCAAGCAATAGAACATTAAAATCTGAGAAAGATAAAATAACAGAATTATTTTCTGAATATTTCTTGTAAAGGGAATTGGCATTCTGCCTGTCAACAATACCAGCTTTAAGTTTTTATTTTTCCTGATGATCAATAATACTTTACTTACATTTTAAATAAGTTTATCAAAAGAAAACTTACATGTTCTTATCCCTATCACAACAACGGATTTCGAGTCTCCACAAGACCCACGTGATACTAACAACATGGCCGATCCTCCGGTTAAATTGTTAGGCCAGTTTTCTTGTTTGCATTACTCTTGGCCCGAAAGGAAATGGCTGTGCAGCCGCTGTACACGGCCAGTTCACGTCTCTGTCTGGAAATGTTTATATGCTTCTGGAGTATTAAATAATAGAACGTTTCCAGCTACAGAAACATGATTAAATTATGGGGTTGCTTTTGATACTAGGCCCTTGTCCTAAAGTGTTTATAATGATTGGATAATTATGTGTATAGATTTTCCTTATGTTGCTCTTAAGCCTTAGTGATTTTCACTTCTTAGAAAGTTTTCTCTTCATCCTTTATTACGTTAACTCTAGAAATTGTTACACAGAGTATCTTTAGATTTTTCTTCTCTTCTTTTAAAATTTCTCTGCTTATGGAAAAATATACCATGGTTCTTTGATGTTGCTTTTTCCCAGTTTCTACTCCTGGTTTGTTTTTGTTTTTGTTTTTGTTGTTGGGGATTCAGAGGGTACAGAGAACCAGGTTGCACTGATTACATTTGCTAGGTAAAGTGCCTCTTATAATTGTGTCCTGCGTCCCAGAGGTGTGTCACACACGGTGACCTCCCACCTCCCTCCCTTCTTCCCTCCCTTCCTTCCCCCATTCCCCACCACCACCACGTTCTTGGTCATCAATTTTCCTCATATCAGGATTGAGTACATTGGATTCTTGCTTCTCCATTCTTGTGATGCTTTACTAAGAAGAATGTGTTTCAACTCCATCCTGGTTAATACAAAAGATGTAAATCAGTTGACAAAAACAAGTCACAGGCGAGGACACACCTCTCTGACTTAGTGGTAATTCT
>CAUYTI010149477.1:0-14913 GCA_963575145.1 Galago senegalensis | reverse complement strand
GCATTACAGCTCACAGCAACCTCCAACTCCTGGGCTCAAGCGAGTCTCTTGCCTCCGCCTCCCAAGTAGCTGG
This sequence comes from Galago senegalensis, assembly GCA_963575145.1. Classification (NCBI taxonomy): domain Eukaryota; kingdom Metazoa; phylum Chordata; class Mammalia; order Primates; family Galagidae; genus Galago; species Galago senegalensis. The sequence continues at coordinate 14,840 of CAUYTI010149477.1, read as the reverse complement.
GACCACAGGCGCCAGCCACAATGCCCGGCCATGTTTTGGTTGCAGCCGTCATTGTTGTTTGGCAGGCCCAGCTGGGGATTTGAACCCGCCACCTTAGGTGTAGGTGGCTGGTGCCTTAGCCGGTTGAGCCACAGGCACTGAGCCATTTTTTCCCATTCTTGAGATACTTTACTAAGACGAATATGTTTCAGCTCCATCCAGGTAAAAATAAAAGATGTGAAGTCTCCATCTTTTTATGGCTACATAGTATTCCATGGTGTACATATACCACAATTTGTTAATCCATTCATGGGCCGATGGCCACTTGGGCTGTTTCCACATCTTGGCAATTATGAATTGGGCTGCAATAAACATTCTGTTGCAAATGTCTTTGTTGTAAAATAATTTTTGATCATCTGGATATATACCTAGTAGAGGAATTACAGTAGGTCTACTTTTAGTTCCTTGAGTATTCTCCAAACTTCTTTCCAAAAAAGGTCGTATTAGCTTGCATTCCCACCAACAGTACGGAAGTGTTCCCTTCTCTCCGAATCCACGCCAACATCTGCAGTTTTGGGATTTTGTGATGTGGACTAATCTTACTGGAATTAGATGATATTTCAAAGTGGTTTTGGATTTCTCTGATGATTAAGGATGATGAGCATTTTTTCATGTGTTTGTAGCCCACGCATCTGTCTTCAGCAGAAAAGTTTCTGTTCAAGTCTCTTGCCCACATAGAAATGGGGTTATTTGTTCTTTTCTTATTGACTAGTTTGAGTTCTCTGTGGATTCTAGTTATCAGACCTTTATCAGAAGCATAACCTGCAAAAATTGTCTCCCATTTTGAAGGTTGTCTATTTGCTTTACTTACTGTGCACTCAGCTGTGCAAAAGCTTTTTAGTTTGATCAGATCCCAGTAATGTATTTTTGGTGTTGCTTCAATTGCCTGGGGGGTCCTCCTCATACAATATTCTCCCAGGCCGATTTCTTCAGTGTTTTCCCTGCACAGTCTTCTAGTATTTTTATAGTTTCATGTCTTTAGTTTAATATATATATACACGTATATATTTTTTTCATATATATATATATATATATATATTTTTTTTTTTTTTTTTTTTTTTTTTTAGAGACAGACTCTTACTTTATTGCCCTCGGTAGAGTGCTGTGGCGTCACACCTCATAGCAACCTCCAATTCCTGACCTTAGGCAATTCTCGCCTCAGTCTCCTGAGTAGCTAGGACTACAGGCGCCTGCCACAATGCCGGGCTATTTTTTGTTGCAGTTTGGCCAGGGCCAGGTTCGAACCCACCACCCTCGGTATATGGGGCTGGCGCCCTACCCACTAAGCCACAGGCACCTTCTTAATATATGTTTTTTGAATTTGAGACAGAGTCTCACTTTGTTGAGTCTCACTTAGTTGAGTGCCACGGCATCATAATTGACAGCAACCTCAAACTCTTGGGCTCAAGAGTGATTCTCTTTTTTTTTTGAGACAGGAGCCTCAAGCTGTCCCCCTGGGTAGAGTGCCGTGGCATCTCAGCTCACAGCAACCTCCAACTCCTGGGCTCAAGCGAGTCTCCTGCCTCTGCCTCCCAAGTAGCTGGGACCACAGGCGCCCGCCACAACTCCTGGCTATTTTTTGGTTGCAGCCGTCATTGTTGTTTGGCGGCCCGGGATTCGACCCTGCCACCTTGGGTGTACATGGCTGGTGCCTTAGCCACTTGAACCACAGGTGCCAAGCCCTCTTTTTCTTTTTTTTCCAAGCCATACTGTATCCAGCATTATCAAAGATACTTTTCATAAATAATCAGGCATTTCTGGCAGGACATGGGCAGACAGTCATTAACAATATCCAACTTTTAAACTCTCTTCTTCAGTGGTCTACCAAAAATTAGAAAGCCACCATAAAACTCAATAAAGTCTTCATTTGATGCTCTGAACAGGGAAAGTTTAGAGTGAGGGTTGACATTTCACATTTAATATGTTGTTTCACAACTTTCACAAGCCAGCCCTGACTTTCAGGAAATTAAATGAAAATGACAGAAGATCATTTCTTCATTATCTGAAGATCCAACAATCTACAAATGGAACTGCTGCTCTTTTGAGGGATGCCATCTCAGTGGTATTGTTGGAAAAGTCCAGATTCCTTGGCATACTGGAAACCAATTGGGTCAGGTCCCAAGAAGTGACTGGGTTTAAGGGAGGTAAGACGATGGTAAAGGGCAGGACTCGGAGGCTCATGCCTATAATCCTCGCACTCTGAGAGGCCTTGGTGGGTTGATAGCTTGAGCTCAGGAGACCAGCCTGAGCAAAAGGGAGACCCCATCTCTGCTAAAATAGAAAAACTGAGGCAAGAGAATCGCTTGAGTTGGAGGTTGCTGTGAGCTATGATGCCATGGCACTCTACCCAGGGCAACAGCTTGAGACTCTTTCTCAAAAAAAAAAAGAAAAAAAGAAAAGAAAAAAAAGATGATGGTGAAGGTAGAGGGAGAATAGGACATAAAAACAGATTAGTTTTTCCATACCAGAAGGCATTTGTGGCAAGGTGGCTGGCTGTGTGTCAACATCAGAGAATCCTTCCTCTTGGGAGCCAAGAGGAAGTCTTTCAAAACTAGAGGAAAAAGACATTTTCCCTCATATCAATCTAACTTTGGAGACATTCTATTATGGCATATGCCCCTTGCCCCAAAATGAGGTATGTCCCTTACCCCCCAAAACAATGAAGTATGCTGTGTGCTAACAACAAAGCTTAAAAAAGTAAATTCTGCATTTTATAAAACTTGATACAGTATTTCTAACTGTACAGTCACCAGAAGTACATAGTTATAAAAAATGGACACACTTCACTTGGTGTCCCCAGCAACTTTATTTTTCTGTTCCTGGTCTGTTTTGGCATCTCTATTTTCTGCCAGGTTATTCCCCTCCTTGCTAGCATCAGCTTTCCCCTTTTTCCCTTTGGGTACCTTCTCTTCCTTATTTGCTGGGGCCTTTTTAGGCTTGGGCTCTGGCTTTGGAGGAGCAGGTTTAGCAGACAACCTTGTGTATTTCTGTGGTTCATCCTTGGCTTTATCTCCTTTAGCACCCCCCTTCAGCATTTCTCTTGGGCATGCTGGCAGTGACAGCAGGATGCAGGCACTGGATGCAGGGATGCAGCAATGTGTAGGCTTTGGTTAGTTTGGGGGTCGTTCTCTCACCTTTTCTTCCTCAAGTGATTCTCTTGCCTCAGCCTCCCAAGTAGCTGGGACTACAGGCTGTGCCACAATGTCCAGCTATTTTTAGAGACAGGATCTTGCTCTTGCTGGGGCTGGTCTTGAACTCCTGTGCTCCCTTGGTCCCCCTTGGCCTCCCAGAGTGCTAGGATTACAGGAGTGAGCCAGTGCACCCAGCCCTGACTTTCAAATTTATTTAAGCATCCTTTTTTTTTCGCTTTATTAACCACTATACTGATGAGGGTAAGTAAACTTTTATATCAGAATAACTTTATATGTATAGAAAAGGTACAAAGATAGTTCATATTTTTCCCGTGTACTGTTACTAACATATTATGTGAGTGCAGTATGTTTGCCACAATTAATACACCATTATTGATATGTGGTTATTAGCTGAAATCCTTACTTTATTCAGGTTTCCTCAGTTTTCCTTCAAGTCCTTTCCTGCCCAAGGTTGCCAATTCTGCTCCTGTGTCTGTGATATTTAGTCATGACTGTGACTGATTTTTGGCCATTCCTTGTTTCTGATGTTCTGGGAGCCATGAGGAGGGCTGGTCAGGGTTTACTGTGAGGCATCCCTCCATTGGGTTTCTCTCATGGAATTTTTTGTTAGTGATTTGTTAAATTTCTTTTTTTAACAGGCTTGGGGACAGCAGCATCCTTTCCATGTCCCTGGTATGTCACATTCAGATCATGCTGGCCAGTCTCATGGACTCTTTCCTGATGGAACTAAGGAGCCTGTCCGGAACCAAGGAGCCTGTCCACTGAGGGGTTTTTGTGGCTCTTAGCCTTAGCATTAGCATTGGTGGCAGAGGTGACAGGGTGCTCAATCACTGGCTTTGGCTGATCTGAGGACCCTCTGGGAGGGCTAGGGTTGACAACCACCCCCCTCTTGGGCTTACCTTGGCCACCTATGTCCTCGCCCTTGTTATCATTGTCGTAACATTCAGGCAGGACTGTCCTATGTGACCAGCAGCAGTACTGTAGGCAGGTGTCTGTCAAGACCAGGCAGGAACATTGCTGCTCTCAGAGGAACAGCCACTAAGGAAGGGGGACACTCGAGTGGCCCAAGGAGGGGCCTGACATAGGTGTAGTCTCCCACCATCTTCCCCTAAACAAGGTACCTTGGAGGCCCAGCCCCAGTCAAGCCTTTGGATTACGCACCTCCAGCCAGCACACAACGTGAGAATACCCAGCCCAGCTGCTCAGGTATTCCTGACCCTCGGGTTTGATGTTTCAAGGGCAGGTGTAATTGAATGCACAGAAGGCTGAGCCAGGACTCTGGCTCAGGGACTTAGGGTGAAGACATCCCTGAAATAGGAACCATGGGATGGATCTGCTGGATGAGGCCAGCAGGAGGGTAAGGGACAAATGGGGCAGGTTGAAGAGGTGGAGGCTTGGGGACAGAGGAGACTGACTCTGGCTGCACCAATGTGATTTCCTGCCTGTGCATGTATGTTTTTTTAAAAATTGAAGTTTTGAAGAGGTGCCAGCAGGGAAGCCTCCATTCCTGGGAGTGGTTACTGCTGAGATGTGTGGCTGCTTCAATTAGGGCAAACGTGATTCTTCTGGGGGCCGGCTGGGACAAGAACTGGAACAAGTAAAGCTACTTTCAAAAAAGCATCACAGGGGCTCTGGACCCTAGAGACTCCGTATAAGGGACCACGGGGTGGGTGCATGGGCAGGAAGCTAGAAGTACATACTACTACACAGAAGGATGTCAGGGAGCTTGGGTGTGGCTGGGAGGCTGGGCAGAACACCCTACCACTGAAACACTCACTAAAAACCCAGAGAGAAAGGGCAGGAGCCCAGGAGTCTGCTTCTGTAGGGATGCAGAAGCTGAAGGAACACACAGTTTGTGGACAGCAGCTTTCCAGGGGGCATTTGGCAATGTCTACAGATATTTCTTTTCTTTTTTTTTTTTTTTTTGAGACAGAGCCTCAAGCTGTCCCCCTGGGTAGAGTGCCATGGCATCACAGTTCACAGCAACCTCCAACTCCTGGGCTCAAACAAGTCTCCTGCCTCAGCCTCCCAAGTAGCTGGGACCATAGGCACCTGCCACAACGCCTGGCTATTTTTTTAGTTGTAGCCGTCATTGTTGTTTGGCAGGCCCAGGCTGGATTCGAACCTGCCACCTTAGGTGTATGTGGCTGGCGCCTTAGCTACTTGAGCCACAGGCGCCAAGCCTATAGATATTTCTGATGTGTTCCTGAAATTGGTGGGTGGAGGCAAGGACACTGCCTAGCACCCTGTAGGGCTGGGGCACCCCCACAGGTTGGCAATGCCCAAGTTGCAGACCCCTGCCCAAATTACCTGAAAAAAAAAAATAGTCCAATCCCCACTCACATTGGATACCAGAATTACCCCCAATGGGGCAGAGAGTATAGACCAGGGGACCCGCAGCTGCTGGGACTTGCCCCCCTCCCTGGTCCCTTTCCACTTAGCATGTGGACTTAAATATGTGCCTCAGGACAATTTTTTTTAAAAACAGAGTCTCACTATGTCGCCCTCTGTGGCATCACAGCTCACAACTTCAAGCTCTTGGGCTTAAGTGATTCTCTTGCTTCAGCCTCCCAAATAGCTGGGATTACAGTGTCCACCACACCTGGCTATTTTGTTGTTGTTGTTATAGTTGGTTAGCAGGCCCAGGCCAGGTTTGAACCTGCTAGTCCCGGTGTATGTGGCCAGCGCTCTAACCACTGAGCTGTGGGCACAGAGCCTCAGGACATGTTTTAAAACAAACACCCTCAGAAAGCACAAGATAGCATGAGCAGAGAGGGCTCAGATCTCTCAGTGGGTTCAGCATGTCTCCCTTTAGTAATTTTCCCCAAGTCAGAGGTTTGCTCTACTCAATTGCCAGGTAAACAGTCTCTCAGGCCTATCCCTGAGTGGACCTCCACCCTGGGTTCAGCTCCCTGCTCAGGGACTACCAGGACTGTGAGGCTAATTTTCCTAACAAGTCTGGCATTCAAAGAGACAAGCCAGGCTTGGCACCCATAGTACAGTGGTTACGGCACTAGCCGCATACACCGAGAAGGAAATATATTAAGCGGAAATCACACAAAGTGGAAAAAACCAGAAAACACACTGTTGTTTCTGGAGCTATGTATTCATATCAGACACTTTTTAAAAACTCTCATTTAGTACAGATGCAACGCATAAAAAAAAAATGTGCACTTTGTGTTAAGCCACAAGTAAGGACATACAATCATTGTATTTTTGTTTTTTTAAAAACCTTTCAGGAACTGTACCTTGCAAAAATGCCAGGAAAAAAAAAAAACTAACTTTGAGTACATAAATGAAACTGAAGTGTAGAAATCAGGACAACCCAGAAAGATTCAACACAAACCCAAGCCCCAGTGCTCCTGCTTTCCAGAGAACATCCACGGGCTGAACAGACCACCCTGGGGCTCTTGCTGAAGCTGAAGCAGCCCCCATTGCAGATCAGCCTCTTCCTCACCGATGACGCCGGTTCCTTTCTTCTAGGAGCTGGTTATCAAACATTTCTTTTTCCCTTCAGAAAATAAAAGATGATACTTCATTTTATTCATTCATCACTGTGTTTCTGAAGCAAATGAAACAGAGAAGTTACTGTGCAGGGGGACAGAGCTTCAGCTTGGGAAGATGAAGGCTTTGGAGGAGGAGAGTGGTGACGGTCACACAACTAAATGGATTTGCATAATGTCACTGAGCTGTGTGCACTTAAAAAAGAATGAAGATGGTAAGTTTTGTTATGTGTACTTGTTACTACAATTTAAAAAAATTTTTCTGGCTTGGCACCTGTGGCTTAAGTGGCTAAGGCGCCAGCCACATACACCTAAAGGTGGTGGGTTCGAATCCAGCCTGGGCTGCCAAACAACAATGGCTGCAACCAAAAAATAGTTGGGTGTTGTGGCAGGCGCCTGTGGTCCCAGCTATGTGGGAGGCTGAGGCAGGAGACTTGCTTGAGCCCAAGAGTTGGAAGGTTGCTGTGAGCTGTGATGCCATGGCACTCTACCCAGGGAGATAGCTTGAGGTTCTGTCTCAAAAAAAAAAAAAATTTTTTTTCTTTAGAGTATGAAATATGGGTGGCACCTGTGGCTCAGTGAGTAGGGCACTGGCCCCATATACTGAGGGTGGTGAGTTCAAACCCAGCCCCAACCAAACTGCAACAACAACAAAAAATAGCTGGGCGTTGTGGCAGGGGCCTATAGTCCCAGCTACTCAGGAGGCTGAGGCAAGAGAACACCTAAGACCAAGAGCTGGAAGTTGCTATGAGCTGTGACACCACGGCACTCTACCAAGGGTGACAAAGTGAGACTCTGTCTCTAAAAAAAAAAGTATGAAATATCAAATTGTTCTTATTAAGTGACTTCCCTGTTAAAAAAAAAATCACATTAACAATCAATCGTTTAGACAACAGCGCCTCAAGAACATGTTTGATGTTCAGCCAAAGCTCAAAGGCTTGGAGCAAACATCAGTTAACTGGAAAGGAAAAGATAACCACAAAAAGACATCCAGAAGGAATACAAAGGGAGCTCACAATGCAATCTTTTTTTTGAGACAGAGCCTCAAGCTATCCCCATAGGAAGAATGCTGGGGCATCACAGCTCACAGAAACCTCCAACTCCTGGTCTCAAGCGAGTCCTGTCTCTGCCTCCCAAGTAGCTGGGACTACAGGTGCCCACCACAATGTCCGGCTGTTTTTTGGTTGCAGCTGTCATTGTTGTTTTGGCGGGCAGGGCTGGATTCGAACCTGCCACCTTAGGTGTATGTGGCTAGCGCCTTAGCCACTTGAGCCACAGGCGCCGAGCCTCACAATGTAATCTTGAGGTAACAGTTAAATGAAGTCAGGTTTATGCATAACTTCAAATGTAATTGTCAGGTGAACACAACAGGAGGGGTGGAAAACTCCCTCTAGCCATCAGAGCAATGGGGTCCAGGGTCCTGGGTCCCAGGACACTGGAAGCTTGACTAAGTAAGCAGTGGATGCTATGTACTCTACTCTCCTCCAGATGGCTCTGCAGGTGGCCTTGCCAGCAGCCTGAGACGCATACTGCCTCTTGTCTTATCTCCCCTACCCCAGGCAGGAGTCAGGGCTCTCAGCACAAGGGGCCTTCACCATGAAGCCCTGTGACCATGTACTTGGTTGGTCCAGACAGAGACCCTGCCTGGACTCTAGTTGTGTCTTAAGTGTCACTGCCTGCAGAGGCCCTACCTGGAGCCACAAGGCCTGGCAGCATGCCAAGAGATGGGATTAGGGACTCTGGGGGCCAAAAATCCAAGGGTGGCTAAACACACTAATGTGAGAAAAACATCTTGATCATAGCATTCTTCTGACTGGCTAGAAACCATCCGAGGGTAATTGCTGCTTCTTAATCTTGCTATATTTCCCACACATGGGCTGGAGTAAGAGAAGAAAGTTCAAGATACAAACGTTAGCCCCCGCAAAGAGAGGTTAGGACAGACAGAGCTGGGCACGCGACCAGCGCAAAACCTAGTGCACCTCCCGTAGGGCTCGGCCCAAGAGGTTGACTCCAAGGAAGGTCATGGCTAAGCCCCAGGCCTTGAACTTGTGTCCAGCTCTACCCACCACTGACCAGGTTAGGGACCTTGGGCAGCCACCCAAACTCGCCTAGAGGACAGGAACTCCAGTGTTTCCCTCATAAGGCCTATTGTGGCCAAGCCACACCCCGTGCTAATATGTGTTTGTAAGGACTGCTTTTTTTTTTTTTTTTGAGACAGAGTCTTATTATGTCACCCTCGGTAGAGTGCCGTGGTGTCACAGCTCATAGCAAACTCAAACTCTTGGGTTTAAGCAATTCTCTTACCTCAGCTTCCCAACTAGTTGGGACTACGGCTGCCCACCACAATGCCCAGCTATTTTTTTTTTGTTACAGTTGTTTAGCTGGCCCAGGCCAGGTCAAACCTGCCACCCTTAGTGTATGTGGCTGGCACCGTAACCACCACCGTGCTACAGGTGCTGAGTCAGGATTGCTTCTTTTTTTTTTTTGGCCGGGGCTGGGTTTGAACTCACCACCTCCGGTATATGGGACCAGCACCCTGCTCTTTGAGGCACAGGTGCCGCCCAGGATTGCTTCTTGAGAAGTGGGCTATGGGCAGCCTTGAGCCAGAATTGGTGGCATGAACATAAACAAAAACCTTGAAGACATGAACTGAGGTCTGGAAGCAATATTCAAAGGAGCCTACCGGTAGCTCAGGGAAGGTCCCTTTATGTACTTCTCCTCGGCTGTCTTGTAGTCCACTGCATCCACTGCAGAGATTGCACAGATGATGGCCTGCAAGAAGCGGGCAGTGGACTCAGTCATGGCAGGTGAGACCTAGCAGGTTTGTGGAGAGCATGTGCCTAGGAGACCTGCAAGGGGCCCAGTATACCCAGCTCCTGCCTCTAATCCTATCACTCTGGGAGACTAAGATGGGAGGATCACTTGAGCTTAGGAATGGGAGACCAGCCTGAGTAAGAGCAAGACCCCACCTCTACTAAAAACAGAAAAATTAGCTGGGCATTGTGGAGGGCACCTGTAGTCCCAGCTACTTAGGAGGCTGAGGCAAGAGAATTGCCTAAGCCCAGGAGTTGGAGGTTGCTATGAGCCATGTGATGTCACGGCACTCTACCAAGGGTGGAGGGTGATAAAGTGAGACTCTGTCTCAAAAACAAACAAACAAACAAACAAACAAAAAAAAAAAAACTTTAGCCTGGACAAACAGAACAAGACCATGTATTTAAAAAAGAAAAAAAAAGAAAGAAAAAAAGTGAGATTATTTAAAAAGAAAGGAATCACTGTTAATTTTTTTTTTCTCGAGACAGTGTTTCACTTTTGTCACCCTTGGTAGAGTGCTGGGGGCTCAACCACCTCAAACTCTGGCTCAAGCAATTCTCTTGCCTCAGCCTCCCGAGTAGTTGGGACTACAGGTGCCCAATACAATGCCTGGCTATTTTTAGAGACGAGGTCTCGCTCTGGCTCAGGCTAATCCACCTGTGAGACTGTGAGCCACCACACCCAGCCTAATTTTTTTTTAAGATGAAATAATAGTATTGTTTTTATGGTGAACAAATTTTTAAGAGTCCTTATGGCTTAGATCAGTTTATCTCCTGGGTTGTTCTCTGGGATGGGGCCATTCTGGGCCCTGCAAGGTACTGAGCAACATCCCTAACCCCACTCACCCCATGCAAGGGGCACACCACGGTGTGACAATCACAGATGTCCCAGGACATCACCCAGGGTCCCCTGGTGGGGGGGAGGGGTGGGTGCACAACTGCCCTGTTTTTATTTTTTTTGAGACAGAGCCTCAAGCTGTCCCCCTGGGTAGAGTGCTGTGGCATCACAGGTCACAGCAACGTCTAATTCCTGTGCTCAAGCGATTCTCCTGCCTCAGTCTCCCAAACAGCTGGGACTACAGGTGCCTGCCACAATGCCCAGCTATTTTTTTTGGTTGCAGCCGTTGTCGTTGTTTGGCAGGCCTGGACTGGACTCGAACCCCCAGCTCAGGTGTTTGTGGTTGGCACCTTAGCCACTTGAGCTATAGATGCAAAGCAAGAACTGCCCTGTTTTAAAGTTTATGGTCAAAAATGTTTAAGGGTTGTTTTTTTTTTTGCCCAAAAAAATCTCTGTGGCGAGATGGGCTCATAAGGGTTCACTGTTGCTGTAAGTATTTTTTCTGTATCTCTATGAAAATTTTCACAATTGTATGGTACGATTCTGAGTTTGACAAGGTCTTTCTTGTGCAGACGCCTACATGCCCAGTGGGGCCCTGACACTCTAAATATGAACTGCAACAGTGTGTCTGCATTTCACCAAGCTAAAGTTCAAGATCACAGACAACCTTTAATTTTTTATTTTTCGACTTAGGTTGGGTTTCTTGATTATGGCCTGGGAATGGAAGGATACCTGTACCCTGAGTCACTTCATGCACCCCTGGCTCCCACAGCCCCTAGCCCACATGGTGGCACCATCAGCTTACCTCAGGGAGCAGTACATCCAGGACAAAGCGGATTCTGTCGCTGTGGGCACGTGTCAGCACCGGGCCACCCAGCTCCTGGCAGAAGCCCTGCAAGTATTTCACCACCAGGTCCAGTTGTTCCTCGTCCTCTAGGTAGGTCTCCACACAGGTCATGGCCTGGCTTGAGCTCAGGAAGGTCTCAAGCCAGCGTGATGGCCGCCGGCTCTTCAGGATGGCCCGCAGGTGACTCTCTGTGCCCCTGGCCTTCACGATGTACTCCACCAGCTTCTGGTTAGCTCGGTCGCGGGCAGCCCTCGAGCGGTCAGGGAGTACCTTCCTGCAGGGCAGCCTCCGCCCCAACGCACTCACTGCCTCTGGCTCATCAGAGCTCCCCTTGCTCAGCTGTGGAAACCGGGTCCCCAGGGCATCCTGCTGGATGGACTTCCGGACAGGGTAGCCTGCAAAGGAAGCAGTGGGGACCAGTGCTAGGGGACAGGTCTCTGCCAGCTTCCCTCCATGACCACACTTGGGGCCCAAGCCTGAGGCTGGGGGTCCAGGACCTAGGAGAGCCCTAGATACCTCAAGTTCCCTGAGAGCCAATGGGGAAGAGTCTCCATATCCTGAAGGCTCTTCCCTTGGGAGGATCCCTAACATTTTCCCATTAACTGGGTCCTTTAGCCAAATTTAACCCTAAAGAGTAGAGCACCACACACACACTGACAAGGGATCAATTCAGTTATTTCCATTCCTTTAATAGCTGAGAGGACTGGAGAACCCTGTATGCAGTAACCGACATTCAAAACAGGCAATAAGAAAGGTTAGTCAAATGCTTCAGCATTCAGATAACCTTCTTTTTTCTTTTTTGAGACAGAGCCTCAAGCTATCCCCCCTGGGTAGAGTCCTGTTGCATCACAGCTCACAGCAACCTCCAACTCCTGGGCTCAAGCAAGTCTCCTACCTCTGCCTCCCAAGTAGCTGGGACCACAGGCGCCTACCACAATGCCCGGCCATTTTTTTTGGTTGCAGCTGTCACTGTTGTTTGGCGGGCCCGGGCTGAATACGAACCCACCACCTTAGGTTTATTTGGCTGGTGCCTTAGCCACTTGAGCCATAGGCCCCAAGCCAGATAACCTTCTTAAAATACAGGATGAGAATGGCCTCCAGCTGAGGGGAGAATAGGGTGGAGTAGCTCCCAGGTCAGAGTGGGTGTGGACCGCCCCCATGGCCCAATATATCCCCTCCCACAGCTTATGACATAGAGACTATTTCCTCAAGAGATGAAGAACAGATTGCACTTTCAAAGACATGTCTGCAACTTACTTATGTCAGCAGCATAATACTCCAGGAAAGAGCCAGAAAAAGACCCACAACCTGCAGAGGGAGGAGGGGAGAGCAGCACTCAGGAGACTCTGGAAACATTCTCCAGGCCCTTCCTAGGACTTTCTAGTCTGAGCCTGACCCAGACACCTCTTCCCATGAGCAGGTAATGGGGTCACAGTCCTGCTCCCAGGAAAGAGCACCTGGGCACGAGTCTTCTGGGATGACCTGAGGATATAACACATTTTACATTTATTTACGTTTCATAAATTCCCAACCACCTGACTTGGGATGTATGAAAACCAACTCTCTCACTGAAAGGAAATCCTGTCTCTGCTAGTTGTGTCCACCCACCCAGGTGCCTGCCCTCCACCTGCCTCCCGGTTCTTGGTTGTACAGAGCCTCCACGCACCTAACCGGACCCTGTAGTCAGTGATGAGGGACACACACCAGCCGATGGCCTGGTCAAAGTCCTCCCTGGCTTTGTTCTGCAATGAGATCAACAGTAGGCATCAGTGTACAGCAGTGGGGAGTATCCAAGTACCCATGTTCAGAGGCCACACATGGAGCCCTGGACCTGACCTCTGAGCCTCACTTGTTAAGGCCCTGGCAGAAATGCACCAGGCCCAAGTCTGGGTCCCAAGCCAAAATGTGGTCACCAGTGATACCTCACTCTGAGCCACCTTGGTGTGGACAGTAGAAAACACCTCACATATGACCAATGTATCATTTGGTAGAAAAGAGAAAAATTTTTATAAGCTAGGTACAGTGGCACACACCTGTAGTCCCAGCTACTCAGGAGGACAACTTGAGCCCAGGAGTTCAAGGCTACAGTAATCTATGATGATGGAACTGCACTCTAGTCTGGGTTGACAAAGTGAGACCCTATTTCTAAATAACAAATAAATAAAAATAAAATGTTTTAGGTAACACCTCGTTCTATGAGAGATCTTCATGCCTGTGTACCTGAGCTTGCTCATGAATTAGAACAAGACAGGGTCAGCCTAGAGGGTGCACTGCCCAAGGGAGGGAGGAATGTCAACACCCAGGCCTACTCCCTATCCTCACCAGCAAGAGGAAAACACACCCCATATGCTCACCTCCAGCAGCTGTTGACTTGGACCCAAGACACCACCACCCATTAAAGAGAAGGGATTTTGTGGTAAAATCACAGAGCTGGGATGACACATCTTGGGGTCAATGCATGTCCTGCTGTCCCGACAGGTGCCTCAGCCTGACCTTCCCAAGAGCATCCATGCTGGGGCATTTACCCCTTGGCAGATATTGGGGGAACCAGAGCAGGTAGCTGTGACTATGGCCAGGCTTAGGCTGGTACCTGGTCGGCAGCTGGTAGGCTCCATGGAGAAGGCAGCACAGTGGCCCTACAGACCCTGCAAGGCTCAGGGATGGCCCATCAGTGCTCACCTAATAAACCCTCAAGGTCTTGGCTGACCCCCAGCAACCTCTAGTGCTTACCTAACAAATAGCTTCCCTCAAACCCACACTTACCTTTTTTTTTTTTTTTAAGAGACAAGGAGTCTCACTTTGTCACCCTTTGGTAGAGTGCCATGGCATCAGCTCACAGCAACCTTCAGCTCTTGGGCTTAGGCAATTCTCTTGCCTCAGCCTCCTGAGTAGCTGGGACTACAGGTGTCCCATCACAATGCCCAGCTAAGGGGCCACACTTTCTACCACTGAAATAAAACAAACTTTAAGACCTCCATACACCTGACCGCACCAGTGGCTGTGAACTGCTTTTCTCAGAAAGAGGAAAGCCAGTTTACATGCATTCTGCCAACATCTTGGCACCTCGAGGACAACCCATGTCCTCTTAACCTATAACCCTATTGTGCTAAAACTCGCCTTTCATATGCCTCAGCCATACACATCTAAGAGCAAGGAGCCTGCTCTCCTGCCACCCCATGCATCCCTCCATTTCTTTCTTTTTTTTATTTTTTGAGACAGAGTTTCACTTTGTCACCCTTGGTAGAGTGCTACTGCACTATCATAGCTCACAACAACCTCTAACTCTTGGGCTCAAGCAACTATCTTGCCTCAGCCTCCCCAGTAGCTGGGACTATAGGCGCCTGCCACAACACCTGGTTATTTTTTAAAAAAAAAATTTTTTTTGGCAGTTTTTTGGGCCAGGGCTAGATTTGAACCCACCACCTCCGGTATATGAGGCTGGCGCCTTACTCCTTTGAGTCACAGCCACCAGCCAACACCTGGTTATTTTTTTATTTTTTTATTTTTTTTTGAGACAGAGCCTCAAGCTGTCCCCCTGGGTAGGGTGCTGTGGCATTACAGCTCACAGCAACCTCCAACTCCTGGGCTCAAGCGAGTCTCTTGCCTCCGCCTCCCAAGTAGCTGGGACCACAGGCGCCCGCCACAACG